>UELU01139788.1:496-13276 GCA_900490025.1 Megastigmus dorsalis | reverse complement strand
CTCTAAAGGTATATTTGTAAATAAAGACACTACATCCAATGAGACCATTCTGTGATCATTCGGAATAACAATATCTTTCATTATGTCATAGAAACTCCAACTATATTTAATATAAAAATTTGTTCTACCCACAATCTTAAACAATATTGTGACACCTGTCACTAAATCAATAACAATTTCTAATACAATTTCTAATACATTAATAAAATACATTTAAAATAAATAGTTAAGATAAACTTAAATATTAAAATAATTATATTTACAAGCCTTGCGTATACCGTTTTAGCGCGGTTATTGTTTTTATAATTTCAATTAGCATAAAGAACAAAAACTCTAATGTAATATTTTGCAATAACATAATTGCAATAATCATTAAAATCATAAATAGAACGCATGAAGTACGAATAGATACGCGCGAACACATACAACCGCGCTACACGCGAATTACGCGTATGCGTGCGAATCAAACCACCTATCCCCACCAAGCAGCATCAAGGATGATTATCGAAGAGGGGGAAAGCCGATCAAATCACCGCCTCAGCTATAAAACCGGCACATCACACAGCAATCAGACAGACGAGCATCAGAGCATGTAGAGGGAACAGCGGAAATAAATATATTTAAATATAATCCAAAATCGCTTTTCTCTCTAGCTCTCAAGCTATTCGAGGTATAGGGGCCATTACGTCCCTTATACCGGGCAATAGCGAGGAGCCGTCTCACCCTGGTTTTTCCGGCGAAGGCTTTTCTGTCCCACTACGTGGCAGAAAGGAGGTAGTGCGGGAACGCCAAAAACTTGTCTTATTTCGCCCCATTGCGTGGCGAAATAGTCACAAGAAGATCCTACATTCTTGCCTTTCCTTCCTATCCCGAAATCAGAGCAAAGCGACGCAGTATCTCCATTAAGTGGATACTGACTAGCTGAGCGAAGATTGCCCCCTCCTTTATAGGGGGTATCAAAATACTTAGGTCGCCGAGACGGGAGAGCGCTCAATGTGTAGCCTCTGTCCACTCTCGATAGACGCCTAAGTGGTAGGGTGGGAACACCGATTAAAGTCGTGATACAAATCAAGTCCGGAAACCCAGACAAGGAGATCGCTTGTCTAAAGAACAGTGGCGGCACTCTGGCACGTCACAATATATTATACAAAAATCTAGCAAGTCTGTATGTCGGAACATTTATCGATGATATTATTATTCTATATGTTAACTGTTCTTTGTGAATCTTAGGAAGCTCATAACATTTAGCTACTGTACCATTTTCACATTTTAAATATTTAAACATACTATCATTAATATAACATTTTGTTTTCCAAACCATCAATAATTCCTTTAATTGATCCTGTAGTCTATTAATATGTATCTAATAATAATTTATTTTTGGGGTGTTTTCGGGGTGGTGGGGGGCGGTCAGATTGTCCTTTACTAACAAAAGTTTATTTCAGGGTTAAATATAAGTTTATTTCAGATTCTTCGGGGGTGATTGTAAACAAGGGCAATCTGATTGCTCATGAATATTGATTAGACTGTAAGACAGATAGAAAGATCTTTGTCAGTTTATAGTTGAGTACAGTCGACATAAGTAATAATTTTAATGTTTAATCTTCATTCTAAACTATATTAGTATCATAACATTAAACTAGAGTTTTCAATTAAATTCAGTCAATTCTTTGTTTATTTACATCTATATATTAATTTATTGTATTTATTACAGGTTTTTCAAATGAAGTGTCAAAGCATGCATTAATTGTAGAGCCACAAGCAGAATTTTCTCAACCCTCAGCGATTCCACAAAGTGACAGTGGTGATATATAAAAAGATGTAGTAGCTGATTCAACACCATTTACGGACGTATTTGATTTAAAATTGTAACGGTGGGGTGCTTGCTGTCCGAGTGTCAATTACTCAGAACATCATCGTTATCTTAATCTAGCAAATCTTATTATTCTCATCAAAATCCTCTCAAGCCCCTCTCGCCCCGACGTTAGCGGGGACGAGCACCTCACGTTACAAACAAGCTTTCGCTTGCGTATTGCTCCGATTTACTCAGCATTAAAGCAATGTTAATTATTTATCCTATGTGGAATTCAACCCAATGATTCGGGCCTTAACGGAGCAATCAATCTCCAAAAAAAACTCCGTGAATCTAAGTTAAAATTAATATAAACGTTTATTCAATATTTGGACTTAAGAGTATTTGATACAATAAACGCGCGATGCTGTTCCCCCTTACACGCGGGGTTTCTCGCTCGCTTTCCTGTCGCGCGTGACTCTACGCAGCTTTTCTGTTCGCTGCTTAATTTCGCGAGAGAGAAAACTATTTTATGCCGCATGCTACCTTTTGATCGCAAAATTCATTTGTAAAACGAAACAATAAATTGATCCAAGGTACCGTGCCTTATGTTTTTGCGTGTGCTGAATCCGAATCCGAGCTTAAAATTAAAAAATTTTGCTTACAAAATTAGATATGGCAGGTCTTTTACAAAAAATAGTGAAAAATTCGAAGTTTTTTTTTTTCATCAATTTTTTTCTACCATTAAACGCGTCAATAGCGCAATCTTTCTTCAACCATCGGTGCACAAAATTGTTGAACTTTAATAGTGAATTTTTATATATGAGATTTTATTTTCAAAATGGCGGATAAAATGCAATAATCTGAAAAAAAATGCGGTTTTCTTTACCAATTTTTTTCTGAAAAACTATGAGGTTTAGGGAAAAGTTTTATAGAACAAAAATGTCTTAAAATTTGTCAAGGAACATTGTAGAATTTTTTCAGATTTTTTGAATAAAATATTTGATTTTCAAGAAAACCGCAAAATTAAAATTTCCAAAAAAGTTTTCAAAAAAATCTGAAAAAATTCGTAAGTATTCTTTGGCTAATTCTAAGACTTTTTTGTTCTGATAAATATTTTCCCAAAGCCTATAGTTTCCCAGAAAAAAATTATCAAACATTGTGTGAATTCTTTTCAACCGTTTCAACTTTTGGAATTTCACAAAATAAGTTGGGGTGTAAACGTATGACATTTCCATTCTCTAAGAAGCTCTAAATAAAGAAAATTACATAAGTGCCTATAAAATATATATTGAAATTTTACACTCAGCGTGTCCCATCTTTTTTCTAAAAAAATTTTTACCAAAGCTTATTTCGTCAGATCGATTGAAGTCGATAAAATATATTGTGGTTTTCCAACACAAAAGTTATTCAAGTCCATTATTCTGAAGTTTAGAGGTTTTATTAATTAGGATTATCTTTTGTATTTATACTTGCAATGTCACGAAAACGATCGAGGCGTGAAGTTTCTCCTGAACCTAACAGGAAAATGAATCATATACCACAGACGATGATGAAAACTGCATGACACCAAACGCAGACAATTCTGGTTCCTCAGATTCTGAAAATGATTCAGATAATGATTGTGATAATTATCATGAAGAAAAATTTCCGAAAGCTACTTACAAGAGAGTTTCAAAAAGTTATCAAGCAGATCAAGCTAAGCTTGAAAAAGATCATAAATTTGAATGGGTATATGATGAAAGGATATATAAATGAAGATCAAATATTACTGCCTAGAAGTACAAAGGAAAAAATTAGAAAATGTGAGCCAAGAGAACTGTTTGAACATTTTTTTTCAAATGAAATGAAAAAGTATATCATCGAGGCATGTAAGGAAAATGGTTTTGATTTATCATTAGTCGATCTCAATACATTCATTGGAATCGTTATAACAACCTCATTCAATAAAAGAAAATCTCAGAGAGATTATTGGTCAACTGACCCTTTTTTATCTTGTGAAATAATTTCTGCAGCAATGTCACGATCTAAGTTTGAATTCATCAAATCCAAATTGAAATACTCGAAGGCCAAAGATAACGATTCAAATGATAAGGCTTGGCGAGTTCAGGCTTTATTAAAACTGTTTCAGAAGAATACTCTGCAGTTTGGCTTCTGGAGATCAGGCTTTATCAGTGGATGAAATGATGGTTAAATTTTATGGTTGAATAAGTTTCAAACAGTTCATACATGGAAAGCCTACGCGATTCGGTCTTAAATTTTGGGGACTTTGCACTGCTGATGGATATTTATTGAACTTAGACTTATACTGTGGGAAAGAATCGGTAATAGGAGATAAGTTATCTAAATGTCCATTAGGATCTCGCGTAGTTTTATATTTACTGAAACCCTTTTTTGAATTGACATCTGCTGCGAAAATTCCACTTTATCATCTTTATTTTAACAATTATTTTACAAACTTAGATCTTGTTGTGCATTTAAAACGGTTTGAAATTGAAATTGAATGTACAGGAACTGTTAGAGATAACCGTGCCAAAGAAAAAAATGTCATCGATAAAAAGTCTCCACGTGGAATGTATGTTGTAAAGTATGATCGAAACTCTGGAATAAATTACATCACTGTAATGGATTCGAAGCCAGTGTCAATATTATCCACAGCTGCAGGGGTCACTCCATTGTCATTAGCAAAAAGATACAGTTCGACTAAAAAAGAAAAAATTGATATTCCAGTCCGACAAGATTTTTACGTTTACAATCAGTCCATGGGTGGAGTTAATGTACACGATAGACACTGTAATAACTTGATGCCAAGTATTCGTTCGAAGAAATGGACATGGGTAGTTTTTATTAGACTTATCCAAGCAGCAATTACAAATGCAGTTGTAATATACAATGCTGCTGATGATAGTGGAAAGAAAGTTGGAACTAAAGAGTTTGCAATGTCAACAGCTAAAAGCTACATTTATGATACTAAAAAAAATCAGGAAAAACATACAACCATTCGACAAGATAAACAAATGAAGTGTTCCATTTGCCTAATAAGAACATATATACTGTGAGAACTGCGATTTGTTTTTTTTCGGTACTTGTATGAAAAAAAAGCATTAAAATGTTTGAATGACAGTGAGAGGCAAGGGGACTCACTATAAACAAGTACCCCGTACAGTGAGAGGCAAGGGGACTCACTATAAACAAGCATCCCGAAGGAGACAAAATTTTACCATGTCCACGCCGTTGTCTCTGGGTTACGCAAAGAGTAAAATCTCAATATAAACTGAAAGTAGATATATTCTATAGGCACTTGAACAATTTTCTTTATTCGGAGCTTCTTGGAGAATGGAAATGCCGTAAGTTTAGACCTTATTTTGTGAAATTCCAAAAGTTGAAGCGGTTGAAAAGAATTCGCACAGCGTTTGATAATTTTTTTCAGGGAATCTATAGGCTTTGGGAAAATATTTATAAGAACAAAAAAGTCTTAGAATTCGCCAAAGAATACTCACGAATTTTTTCAGATTTTTTTGAAAACTTTTTTAGAAATTTCAATTTTGCGGTTTTCTGGAAAATCAAAAATTTCCTTCAAAAAATCTGAAAAAATTCTAGAGTGTTCCTTGACAAATTCTAAGACATTTTTGTTCTGTAAAACTTTTCCCTAAACCTCAGAGTTTTTCAGAAAAAAATTAGTAACGAAATCCGCATTTTTTTCAGATTATTACATTTTATCCACTATTTTGAAAATGAAAGCTCATATATAAAAATTTTCTATTAAAGTTCAACAATTTTGTTCACCGATGGTTGAAGAAAGATTGGGCTATTTTTCACTATTTTTTTGTAAAAGATCCGCCATATTTAATTTTGTAAGCAAAATTTTTTAATTTTAAGCCCTGAATCGGATTCAGCACACCCAAAAACATAAGGTACGGTACCTTGGATCAATTTATTGTTTCGTTTTACAAATGAATTTTGCGATCAAAAAAATGATCAAAAAATGACGTCTTTGGTCGTTAATGGGTTAAAAGTTGGAGAAATAAATCAGTGATGTGTCGGTCTCAGGTGAATATATTTATTGAACAATTATTTTACACAATGGTTAACAACTTTTGATATTAGTTGAGTACGTTCAAGCACAACTGCGGACAGGGTTGGTAGCGCGCGGAACCGAACGGTTAACTGGTAGACTGGTACTCGCGGGAAAGCTAAAGGGCAACTGATGCTAGTTGATCGTGAAGGCGCTGGTCGACGTCCCGGAAACATGTGATTTTTGGGGGACTATGTAAGTCTTAACATCGAGATGCTTAGAGTATGCAAATACAGATGCGCTCGCAGTGCGCTGCAGGTGAGATAAAATAGGGCCGCAATGCCCGTAAGATATAATATAAGACGGCGTGCACAATAAGCGGCATGAATGGGTCCGACGCGTAGCCTTTGGGCTAGATAAGTCTAAAGCTTACCCCTGAACTGGATAAAAGAGACTATTGTTCGCTCGTTTGGGACATCTATTTATATTACTGAAATGCGGAAGATTTATGAACATTCCCTTATCTATCATTACTAGACAATTTGGCTGTTTGAATAAATTAAGAGATTCCGAGTAGAAGTGCACCTTAGATAAATACAGGTGTTCATATATCTTCCGTGGCTCAGTTTTGGTGTTGGGGAGATAAGCACAATTAAGTCTTCCTATATGTATGTTAAGCCAGTACGCAAATTAGCACTTGGAAAATTGAGCTATGGTCGTTCCATAAAAGGCAAGTGGCTTATACACTGGCGTAAGCCAATGTCAATAGTACATGCTAGAAAGATTTAATTAGTCGATATTAGCCATATTCGTCGGATGGCTTATTTTTACATGTGGTGGGGAAACTTTAGCTAAATGGTTTAAAAAAAAGGACTGGTCGGTTTGGTGGAAGGAGGTGAGTGAGAGCATTATCCGTCATGAGGGATAATAATAAACAAAAAAAAATGTTAGAGACGTTACACCTACCTAGTTAGAAAGGTTCAGCGTCCTCGGTGAATTCAGACGGAAATACTGTCAGTCACCTGCTTCCTGTTTACAATATGTGTGAATATTTTGGCGAGCGCGTGTACATGCAATTTAAGGTTTTCGGCCTGTTTGTGACGCAATGGGATGGGTCTTATATACTATTGTTACGAACCCAGGAGAGTGCTCTGGCGATTTTATGGAGCCTGAAAAATTAAGTGTAAGTGAAAGGGCGTGAGAATAATTAGTCTGGATGATGGTGAGGAGGGGAAGAGGTTCTAATGTAGGTAATTCGGTTCTCCTGTTTTTCTGTGAGGGTCTACCAATAGGTAATAACTTCCGTGCCTTCTTCTAGTACTATCCGAGGCCCAGTTCGTAGGAATTGTTCAATGCATTCTCGGCATTGGTTTGCTGGTCTTCTTGTAAGTAACCGTCTTCTACACATGTAGCAGGTGACGTAGTCAGCCAAGTGGTGGCTAAGTCGTTGGAATCCCCGGGTTCCCCAGTTTTCCCTGTAGGCGAGATCCATGGCGTAACATTCTGGACATACGGTTTTTCTACTCGTGTCGTTATAATATATCGGGTGGTTATTGGCTTCTCCCCAGGTGATGCAGCGGCTCCTTAGGATTAGGCTATAAGTGCTAGGATGGTCGCTTGGTAGTACTCCGTCTATCGGTTCGTAGTATTCGTTGTCTTCAATAGTTCTTTTTGTTTCTTCTCTTTTCCATGCGAGTAGTAGATTGGGTGGGGCCATCTGTAAAAATGTATGTTTGTTTGATGTAGGCAGAGTGTAATCATGAAAGTGGGTTAAGAGTTGAAGAGGTCGGGCTGTCTGGAAGGGGCCGGGTGAAGGCCTTAAAATGGGATAAGGTTCGTTCGTGGGACGTTGTGATAGGATGATGGATGAACATAATTCGCACGTTGTCGGTGTCGTAGGATCTGAGTAATTCTCTATAGGTTGGTAATCGTGTAATTCTGGGTAGGCCTCTTTTAATCTTGTGGAGTTTTTTGTAAACCCAGTATGTGAGTATTGTGCATGCGATTCCAAACATCACGCACATGAGGTATTTTGAGAAGTTGAATTCCTTTGTCATGGTACCAGCGTGGTTTTCAAGGTATCCGGTGAGTCAAAAGGCGGGAAAACTCAGCGTGGGTATATATATATATATATATACGTATATAAAAGGTCACTTATGCTGACACTTTTCAACATGTAACATCACTTGTGCTGACACGGACGGACTTATGCGGACGTCAACATAATGTCAAAATTTTTTTTGTAGTACAACAGTAATTATGCGGACTCTTCAGTATTTTAAGGGCACTTGTGCTGACATAAAAAAAAAATTTTTTTTACATTTTTTGATAATTATTTCTGCACTATTAGAAGCGGGCGCCGCAGGCGAACAACATTGGGGGTCGGGGATTGTGGGGTTTTAGGTTATTATACAATTAGAGCAAATTTTATAAAAATGTCAGCATAAGTACACATACATATATATACATGTATATATATATATATGTGAAGTGATCGGGTCAACTGTAGTCAGGAACATGATCTTTGCGCTGGCCGTGGTGAGACAGCATTCGGGTGTTAGTTTTATAAACCCGAATCCCGTAAGATTGAGTGTCTGATCTTGTTTGTCATTGCAATTTATGGTTGCCTTTTCTGGTCTTGATGTCGAGTATATCCAATTATTGCTGGCAGCGAGGTGGGTCCATTGGGTTTCCATATGGGTCCTGGTCCTGAGGTCACATGTCTCCCAATCTATGGTTGGTGAGTTGATGAGGAGTTGTGATTCACATGTTTTGGTTGAGAGAATAGGTCCTGAGTGTGCGCAGAGGTATATTTGCAAATCTTTTATGCAGTTTCTTATGCTGTCCAAGAATGTGTGTCTTCAGTCTTGGATCCCAATGAACGATGCTTGTGGGCTGACCCATGCGGAAATGTTATTGTCGAGAGGGATGTGAATGGGGTGAATTTGGAATAGATCAAAAGGAATTTTGTGAAACAGGGGAAAAGTAATTTCGAGTGATATGGTGGTATTGTGTTTGTTGAGTGTCATTTTGCTTAATGATTTGAATTTTGAAGTGTAGATGTTGATCGGTGGGAATTTGGAGTTAGGTTTTGTGAGTGTGATGTATTTGGCCACACCCTCTGCTTGAACGCGGGAAATGAGGTGTTTGTTGACCCTTCCGGAGAGTGCTGAGTCAAAGGTTTCTATGGTTTTCTGATATATTTCGATGTGGGCGTTGAGGGTGCTTTCCAAGGTATTTAGCCATGTTTGAGAGAGGTTGAAAAATTCCTTAGTGTCTGGTTCAGTTGCTTGTCGTGTCCTTTCGATGGCGATGCTGTGTGGTGTATAGGTTTCTTGCCTTAGTACCTCTAACTGCCTAGCGATGTAGTTGATTACATTCGCTAGTAACATGGCGGTTCGTCGAGCTGCTACGGTGCTTGTGTCAGTTGGCTTTGGTTGTAGATTCTTGAGTAATGGTTCTGTTTCTTCCTTGGAATGTTGTATTGTCCTTATTATTTCTTGAATTTGGTTCTACAGTGTCTCGGTAGTTGCTGTCTTTTCTACGATATGATGAGATTGTGTTATTAATGTCTGGCAGTTGGTAGGCAAGTCTGGACGTTCAGTTTTTATTCCTTCGCGGTGGTGTCTTAGTTTTTGTGTGTCGAGGTATAGATTTTCGATGTCTATTGTAACTATGGTAGTCCAATAGTCGTTTATGTAGTCGACGTGGCCGATGTATTCGAAGTATGTGCCGGGGTTGTTTGGTATGGGTAGTACAAGTTGCGGGTAACATAGGCATAATTATTAGTATCTTAAGTATGTTCTAAGTTTATGTTCTCGCTGTTAGTTCCTTTTGCGGTTCCTCTATGGGTGTTGATCGTAAGTTACAGTTGTTGTATATAGGAGTAGATTTGATATTTTTGTTATCGTAGGCCGGATTCTTATTCTTTTTGGGTGTAAATTAAATGTTATTTCCTTTTTCGGTATACTCGATTGTTCTTCTAGTAATTCTGTGGTGTTGTCAAAGGTGAAGGTAACTGTCGCTTTTTCGTCTAGTTGTACATAAATGGGTGTTTCATATGTGTGATCCGGTGTGTGATATCTTATCTTTTAAGGTCGGCGTTTGATTGTTCGTTTTAGTTGATAAAGGATGGTGGTAGCTACGATGATTATCACTAGGGAGAGTGCTAGATGTCCAATGCAGGTAATAGCGTAGGTGATATCCCTTCTGAGTTGTGTAGCTCTTTGTAGTCCATGGTAAAGTTCGGAATATAGTGGTGGCAATTATTTGTTTTTGTTGGTGAAAAGGTGATGATAGCTTCTTCGGTGTTAAGGCTACATGAATCTTTTACCCTTAGGATTCCTTTTCCTTTGAGTTGGAGGGTGGAGCTGTAGTTGTTTTGGAGGCAAGTGATAGTTCCTTTTTCCAGTCTAGGTATTAAGAACAGCCATTCGTTGGTTTCTGTAAGTTTGATCCATTTTGTAGTATTGCTTATTTTTGTGGTGATTGTGCAGTCTTTTATATCCGGTATGCCTGTTAGCATCTGTATTTCGCAGATTCGTTCGTTATCTATTTAAGGTGAAAATGGGCAGTACATGCTCTGTGTGGATTTCAAACATTCCTGCGTTGTATCCAGTAGGAAATAGTCTTGCTGGTTTGGCACTCTGGCTATGTATTTTGCCTTCGGTGTAATTGATGAAGTTGTTTTTGAGTTCTTGTGGAAAACTGGTACTGGGTGTATTCTGAATAGTTCAAAAGTGGTTTGATTAAATAGTTGAAAGGTTATTTGGAAGCATATGCTTGGTCCTCTGTGCCCCATTTTGATCTTTATTAGTTTGCTGAAGTCCATAGAGTGTGGATTGTTTACAAAGAATTCTGCATCCGGTTGGTGTTGTCTGACGTACATTGCTATTTGGTCTATCCAATTGCGAGGGAGTAGCGTATGGTTTATCCTTCCCGATTTAACGAAGTATAGGATTTGAATTAGTTGTTGGTAGATGTGCAGGTATAGTGTTAGATAACTTTCGAGAGCATTGATCCAAACTTGGGCGATACTGAAGAATTCCTTGGTTGATGGCTCGGTTAATTCTCTGGCTTTCGTCATTGCCATTAGGTGTCGTATATATAATTCTTCCCTAAGTAGTCCTAATCCTTCAACATGGTCTGAGATGCCGTTGGAGAATAGGGCCTGTATTTCGTGTGAGATGTCGTCTTGGTTTGGGTCTTCGTTTCCGTACGGCTTAAAGTGCTTTATTTTTAGCGGCGTGATTCCTTATTTGTAGGAATAGTTCGCTGCTGTGGTTACTTTGGCGGACAAGTATTTTAACCTGTTGAGATGGAACTGACATTCTTCTGGTGAGTCCGGACATTCGCTAGTTATTTCGTGAATTTGATGTTTAATTTCGAGGTCATCTAGAGCAAGAGGATCTACATCTATAAGTATTGCGGTGGTCCAGGTAGATACGCTTGTCGTGCAGGTCGATGAGTGTATATCCTTCTATGATTGTAATTATGGCAGAAGTGTAAATGATGCTTATAACGATTATACTCTTTTTTTTTCCTTTATATATATATATAAATTTTTTTTTCTCTCTGTGAAAATACAATAGTTGCATTAGTGTTTGTTGTTTTGCAAAGCGGATAGTTATTCCGAGTCTTGCTCATTCTGCATATATAGGTTAGTAGGAACTGATCTCAGCGAATGTGTTTGTGAAGGGTTAGGATGATATATAGAGTTTATGGAACGCAAGACCTCGAAATCGAAGCTTTGCGATCGAGTGACGTGAGGGATCGGAGGGTCCTTATGAAACCAGGGTTGGGTTTGTGATGCGTGCATGCGATAAGTGTAGTGATTGTTAATGCTATTATGAGTATATTAATTCCCAATGTACCGCCCACATAGCATGAAAGCTTCCCGGAAACTTCCTGGAAGCTTCCCAGGAAGTTTTGGAACCTTACAGTAAGCTTTCACGAAATATTGCAGGAAGGTCAAAATGTCTGGGACAAAATACTGTCAAAAAGCTTTCCTGAAAGCTTATAGTAATCTTCCAGGGAATCTTCCAGTAACCTTTTTTTAAATTTCTTCAAAAGGCTGCAGTAAGTTTTGCGAAAGATACTGGAAGCTTTCGGAAAGCTTTCGTGAAACCTTACAGCAATTCCTTAGGGAACATTTCTATAAGACTTCAGTAAGATAACCGAAATGAAGTCTGTAAAGTTTCTGATAAGTTTATTAGAATATTACAGAAAGCTTTCACGAAATATTGCAGGAAGGTCAAAATGTCTGGGACAAAATACTGTCAAAAAGCTTTCCTGAAAGCTTATAGTAATCTTCCAGGGAATCTTCCATTAACCTTTTTCTAAATTTCTTCAAACGACTGCAGTAAGTTTTGCGAAAGATACGGGAATCTTTCTGAAACCTTTCGTGAAACCTTACAGCAATCCATTAGCAAACATTTCCAGAAGACTTCAGTAAGATAGTTGAAAAGATCTCTGTAAAGTTACTGATAGCTTTATTGGAACCTTGCAGGAAGCTTTCATGAAACATTCCGGAAAACTCAAAATGTCTGGGATAAATCACTGGCAAAAAGATTCCACAAAAGGTGTAGGAATCCTTCAGAAAGCTTCCTTAAAGAAGAAAGCTTCCTTTATAAAAAAGGAATAACTATATTGTTCATTGTCTTTATTTCAGTAGTTCAGTATTTTAGTTTGAAGGGTAAGCTGTCTTTCAATTTTTTATTATAATTGTTCATAAAACAGTATAAACAGTAAAAAAAATATAGTAATTAAAAGAAACGATCGATTAGAGTAACTTGCAAAACGTTAAAAAAATTAGTAAAATTTATAATAAAAAAAAACTCATTCCGAGAGGGAATTCGAACCTCGGTAACAAAAATTACCAGGCAAGGCGCTAATCCACTACGCCAACCCAATAACTTACGTCAAAAAACCAAGAAGTCACATGTGTCTATCAACCTATACGCTACTAGCAATT
>UELU01139784.1:0-19954 GCA_900490025.1 Megastigmus dorsalis | reverse complement strand
ATTTATTTGAAACTCCTGAATGGAGCCCCATAACAGAAGGAATCGAAGATAATTATCAAAAGGATAAAATAATATTAGATTTTTCAAATTTTTCTCCGAAAGAGATCTTTGAATATTTAATTTCTGATGATATAATAGAATCTATAGTTGCAGAAACTAATAGTTATGCAAAAAACTGTCTGGAACAAAATAGATTTAAAAAGTTTTCTCGATGCAACAAGTGGTTAGAGACTAATACAGAAGAAATGAAGAAATTTATTGCTATAAATATTTTGATTGGCATAGTTCGGCTACCTCAATTACGCCTCTACTGGAATAAGGGTGACCTTTATGGCGTTGATTTAATAAAAAAACATATGACAAGGAATAGATTCGAATTACTTTTAAAATTTTTACATTTTTCAAATAATGCTGATGAACAAGCTAAAACTAATAGATTGTATAAAATACAAAGTTTCATTGATAAATTCAATTTAAATTGCAAAGCCCTTTTAGATCCTGGGAGTGAGTTAATTATAGACGAAACAATGGTCCCATGGCAAGGGAGGCTGCTTTTCAAGCAATATATTAAAAATAAAAGGCACAAGTATGGAGTCAAACTGTACAAACTCTGTACAGTAAATGGATATACTTGCCACATCAAAATTTATAGTGGTAAATCAGGACATGTGTCAAATGAAAATATAAGGCACGCACATAAAACTGTTTTAGAGCTAATGGATAATTATTTAGGCAAAAATAAAATTTTATACAGTGATAATTTTTATAACAGTTTGCCTATGGCTGAAGATTTATTAAATAAAAGTACGTATATTTGTGGTACTCTGCGATCAAACAGAAAGGGTATTCCTATGAAAATTTTAACGGAAAAATTGAAAAAAGGAGGTGTTATTGGTTATCAAAATTCATCTGGGATCAAAGTAATAAAATGGAAAGACAAAAGAGATGTTCTCATGATAACAACTAAAAAAATCATCAAGCTGCATTAACAGAAACGCATAAAAAAGGAGCAGATGGTTCATTTATTAAAAAACCACTTTGCATATTAGACTATAATAGAGCAAAAAAAGGTGTAGACATTTCTGATCAGATGTCAGCTTATTATAGCTCTTTGCGGAGAGGCATTAAATGGTACCGTAAAATTGCTTTCGAGGTCATTACAGGTACAGCAGTAGTTAATGCTTGGATACTACATAAGTCAACGTCAAATAAACCAATGTCTCTACTAGATTTTCGAGAGAATCTAGCTAGAGAATGGTTAGCTACTGATGAAGAATCAGAACAACATATTCAAAAAAGATCTCGGCACACTTTAAAAGCTTCTGGTGTTCGTCGAAGATGTAGTAAATGCTATAAGCGTTATAAGAAATTAGGGTTGTCTACCGAAACAGCTGCAAAAAAAGCGAAAAGAGTACGCACTTTCTGTGAACAGTGTGAAAATCAGCCTGCATATTGTTTAGAATGTTTCAATAAATGCCATAGATGTGTTTAAAATTGCTATAAATTAAAAAAAAAAAAAATTAGCCATGTTTTTTAATATTATTTTAGATAAGCATATATTTTTTGTACCCTTTTACGCATGACCATATATGGCTCATGTGGCCCTGAACAAAAACCGTTTCTGTTCAGGGCCACATGAGCCATATATGGTCATGGACATGTATGACCACGTTCTGTTAGATTAATGTGAAACAGTGTAAGTGAACATAACAAAACTTTTTTTAAATGCTTATATTAAAAATTATTCTAATTGGCGTTTAGGATGACAAATCCTTATACATTAGCGGCGCTCAACCTGTTAAAAATCTAGTAAAAATTTTTTTGTTAGTGCTCCTCGCCCCCTCCTAAATTCAAAGATATGCATGTATCAAAACATTTCGGAATTTTTTTTAATGCGGGGTTTGATGTTGAGTTTCTGAAAAAATATGCTTTATTCTGCATATATAAGTGCATCATCATGAATTTTTTCAAGATCGTAAGAGACTTAGTGCACAAAAAAAATAAAATTTGTAAATTACTTATTATGGTCATAACTAACCCAAAAATAGAACTAGGGCGCTGAAATTTTACACAGAAGCACTATTTTTGAACATCTTAAATTGGAGTATTTAATAAGCGATATTTAAAACCAGGTGTGTTGCATATGCTTATCCTGCTATGCCGTTTCTAATATAAATGATTCACAGAGAGCAAGAAGCCATACGTAGCGAGGACAGCGTATTAGTACAAAGCATCGATTTGGGATCGGGTCAGGAGCCCTGGAGATCGCTGAGTTGCCTTACCGACAGC
The DNA here is from genome assembly GCA_900490025.1 of Megastigmus dorsalis. Classification (NCBI taxonomy): domain Eukaryota; kingdom Metazoa; phylum Arthropoda; class Insecta; order Hymenoptera; family Megastigmidae; genus Megastigmus; species Megastigmus dorsalis. The sequence goes on along the minus strand of UELU01139784.1, from coordinate 17,665 downwards.
ACAGAGCAGAGTGCGCCCGTCAATTTTGATCTCTCCAATAGAGTCAGTGAATCTAATATTTTTTTCTTTTCATTATATGTATAAGAATTAGTTTCTTTATTCATTAAAGGGGTTCGATTTAACTGAAACAGTTCTTTTCATTATTTGAGACGAAGAAGGCTCTATTTTGTCCGCAGTTGAAGAAAGGTTCTATTTCGTCTGTGTGAAGACAAGTTCTATTTCGTTTGCGTGTGGAGAAGAATCTATTTCATCTGCTCGCAAAGGGTCGTTTCGCAAAAAGATTTTTCACTGAGTGGTTACAATGCTGCTAAAAAAGTGTGGTGGTAAGAATACAAGCTTCTCCGCAAGCTAACAAAGTAAAACATTCTCCGTGCGCAACTGAAATAGAACCTTGTCCAGTATATAAACGAAATAGAACTTTTCTTTGCACGCAGATGAAATACAACCTTCTCCAGCGTGTTCAGTCTTCCTTGTCCAACCTGTCGTTTTACTCTGAGGAACAATTTTAGCTTGCAATTTGTAATACAGAAAAGAAGAACTAAAGCCTGAATTAAAAGATAACAATTTTTTCTTCGCAGGCAAAATTACCGCGGGGCATCGACAAGATTCGCCCGCATATCGAGCTGATTGACAACGTACCACTGTTGGTTTCCCTCTTCACGGACTGTAATACATCGGTGACGCGCGAGATGCTGCATATAATGCAGGACTATGGCGAAGTCGTCTGTGTCCTTGGCTCGTCTGCTAATGCTGAGAATATGCCGATTTTCATGCAAGCCGATGTCGCGTAAGTTTCCATGCAGTTGTCATAATTACATTATCATCATACATACATTTTTAGATATAGTTTTTTATAATGATATTGCTACCTTACTATTATAAACTTTAATTCACTAGTTCTAGGTGGATAAATAATTTTAAATAAAACCAAAAACTGTATTAACTGCTGTGACCGAAATTTTACGTTAACTTCAGACGAATAAGTTTTGATAAAAAACTTCTCTAATAATTCTGATACTTTAATTTCTTATGTTTTCGGGGTCGCTCGTTCCCATGGTGATAGTAAGAACTCTCTAAAAAAGTTCAACTACAGATAAATCAAAATTAAGTAAAAAAACATCATTTTTCGATCAATTTTTTCCATAAAAACGATTTTTGGTTGCTTTTACATTTTTCCCCTGACTTAAAAGGTACATGTACCAGTTCAATGATGTCTAAACTTAAAATAAATGAGATTACGAAAGCCAAAAATTTTTTTAGTAATAGTTTTCAATATTTTCTCCATCATATTTAGAACGATTCTACTCCTTAAATCACATTTAGCTAATATTACAATTTCTGCACTTTTCCCACAATAGATCTCAAAATTAAAAACATATCTACTGGAAATACATAAGGCCCATAATTTTAGACCAAATTGTATTGGTTATGATTTTATGAACTGCTTCAGTTTGAATCATCATCATTCGTCGATGGATAAGGCTGTACAAAAAACACCAAATCTCATGATGTTTTATTTGAATAATCCTACTATCGGTCGAATGCACCAAACTTTGTCCGATTCTCTTTTATCTTTCAATTTTGAAAATTTTAGATTTTTCTTGATTAGTTCGAATTTATCGCGACTCATAGCCTGAGACACTATACAAGATTTTAAGAAAGAATCACTTGACCAATAGTCGCCTTGCTCTGATCTTTTATTGTAGGTTGAAAAAATAATGATGCCTAAAAAGTATCGAAATCAGGCAAAGGAAGTTGGTATCCATTTTCTTGTGTAGCATTTATGAGTTGGTCTTCAGCTCTGTAGAGAAGAACAACTAAAATAATTCTACGTGAGAGCTACTTAAAATTATTTTTATATCTGAGTCTGATAGTAGAATTTCATTTGTGAGGGGATCGTTATACATTTTTTCTCTAAAATAATTTTCATATATTTTAGTGTAAGAATGAGAAGGGAAAGAAAGTCACTTTCAGATGTAGAACTTTCATTCAACTCAATCCCGTGGCTTGAATAATCACTTCCAGATCCTCCTGCATCATCTATGTCAGGAAGAAACTTCACGTCAAAGTGAATATCACTTTCCTAAAGGCCATATAAATTTTTTTACATTTTCGTCAGCGTAAATTTGGTTTAAAATAATAATAATACTAATAATAATAATAATAATAATAATACCACCTCCAGCCAAAAAAAAAATAAATAAAAAAAATTAATTCGTAATTTCAATGCTGATAAAAGTAATAGATAGGATTTTAGATATAATCGGAATGAATTTTTTCAAAAGTTTTATTAGATCTCTTCGAATTCAATAAAAATAAAGAAAGTAAAAGTACGTACAAAAAGTTTTAAAGTTTTTAAAAAAAATTTATCAAGTTAAAAAGAAAAATTTTATGTTTTGGCCGCCATTTTGTTTTAACAAAAAACTTTTTGCGTACGTAATCTCGTTTATTTTAAATTTAGACATCATTGAGCTGGTACATGTACCTTTTAAGCATGGAGGAAAATGTAAAAGCAACCTAAAAATTGTTTTTATGGAAAAAATAGATCGTAAAATTTTGTTTTTAACTTAATATGGAGCTCAAAAAGCTTCAGATTTGAATTCATCTCGTTAAAATATCTGAGAAAAACACTAGATCCAATATACAAAGTTTTTTACACTCATTAATAGGATTTTTTGTCATTTTCGGATATTTTTTTTTTCATATTTAGTGCTTAGAGGCCTGCGATGGCTCATTCGATAGAGCGATGGATTCGCAGTCCGGCGGACCCGGGTTCAAGTCCAAAGTGCAGCCGATTGACACGAGCACCACTGAATTTTAATTAATGTGCTTTGTTTACAAACACATCGCATGCCTCCGTCGCTGATTAGCACTAAGTGGGAGTATAAATAGAGCGACGTAAAATAAAAAAAAAATTAAAAAAAAATTTAGTGCTTCAAAATTCGTAAAAAAACACACTTAATCAAGGTCAGAAATCATTTTTACGAATTTTCTCGATCTTACTAACGTGAATTGTTGCGATATTTCGCTGTTCAAAACAGCTAAACGGATTTTGAATTCAGCGCATCACGAAACATGATAAACATACTTGATCCAGGTCAAAAATATTTTTCAAAAATTTCTCGTGTTCACTAACGTGATTTTTCTCGATTTTTCGCGATTGTACGCTATTTTTGGCGATTTACTGAAAATTTTGTGGTTGTTTGACTAAATGGACTTCAGACTCAGATTCAGCTCATCAAAATACATAAGAAACCAACCTAATCAAAGATATAAAAAAAATTTCCGAATTGCCTCCTGTTTGCTAACGTGATTTTTCTCGATTTTCACGATTTTTCGCGATTTTTTGCGATTTTACGCTATGTTTACAATTTACTCAAAATTTTGATGGTGTTTGAGCTAAACTGACTTCAAATTCGAATTCAGCGCGTCAAAATGCATAAATATAGGTGAGTCTAGTCAAAAGTACAGACCACTTTTTTGTGTATGGTGTTATTATTGTGGTGGTTTTATTTGGTGTTACTATACTGTTGATAACATCAAAACCAAGGAATTAAGCTTTATTATTCGAATTTTTAACTTTTTTGAAAATCAATTAAAATAAAAAAAATTCTAAGCTTAATCCCCCGGTTTAGCTGTTACTATCCGCATGGTAACGTCTAATATAGGCATCAAATCTACGTAAACTTTAATTTTCCTAATATTAGTTATATTGACTGAATTGCACCTCATGTTCTTGGACTTTTACGAATTGAATCCCAGCTGGTTATTTCCAATAGGGAAGTAATATGCGAGTTTAGGTAAATTTATCGGTACTAAACTCTGCCTCTGTACCAAATTAATGATGACAGAATAAAAGAATATTAAAATATAAACAAACAGCTGTAAAAGTATTAATATTCTTAAATATTATTTAGAATTTCTTCTTCAAACCGTAATAAATGATGAACGATGATTCTATTTTATAGGTACTATTTTAAAATATATTTTGAATTATGGAACTACTACTATTTAAGACTTTTTTACATCTATTGTGGACTCTGTTTTATACATGGTATACTCGTATTGGTGCGTCCACCGTGAAATCGGTTTCATACTTTTTAAAATATATTGAAAATTGGACGGTCACATTAAAATTTAATTATTCTTATCAATGGTAATAAGACTCAACAAAGCTATTCTGTGAAAATAGCCTAATATTTTTGTTATAAATGCATTTTTAATCATTCTATCGTCTCCTAAAGTTTCAATGCAATTGGTTAATTTGTTAAAGAAAAATGTTTTAAAAACCTTGTGTATCTCAATTTTGCGCACAGCTAACCTAAAAACTTAGCTCTTTTTCCCTTGCACTTTATTCTATAATGTTTATCCTCACCTTTTCGTAGCAAACGATAAAAAAATCGTCCTTCAAGACTCACTTAATTAATTACTTATGATTCTGGGTGGACCCGCAAGTCAATAGACTTTATTTATTAATTCGAGGGCGTACATTACGAATATCAACTTTAGGACTGTAAAGTGAAATGAGCATTGTTTAAAAAATGCATAAACATTAAAAATTGCAATATTTAGCACTTTTTAGATACGACCGCTACACGGAATAATTCCTTATATTTTCGTCATCGCAAAATGTGTCAAACTCCAAGTCACATATTTTAGCACAAAAGCAATTTCTATTATGATAAAAATTGATTTTGAGCAATTTTTGTTTTTTTAATAAGGATGTATGTATGTATTTATCAAGTTAACTGATTTTCTCCGTGAATTTTTGAAGGATCGGATATTTTGGGCTATATCCATTGAAAGGCTTCGAAATGGCACACCGTTTGAAAATGTTGAAAAATCGTGTTTTAACTATAACTTTAAAAAAAATTAATATATCTTGAAGTATAAATAGACTAATTTCAAGATCTAAAAAATATACATATTTTTTGTACAGTCAATTTTTCTCTAAAATCAATTACTTTCAAGATAACAGAGGAAAAACGGTAAAAAGCGATTAAATTGTTTTGAAAACCACCTTTTTGGGCATTAACATAAAAAATATTAATTTCTCATAAAAGTGGTAAATCTAATAGTTGTAGAGCACAAAAAAAAAACAAAACTTTTCTCTATTGAAAATTTTTAGCTAGGAAAGAACAAAATGCGAACGTGAATTGCGAGCTATGACAGTCGTGCTTTGTACCGCGATGCAATGCCCAATAGCATTTCAGCACTTCGCGAGTTTATTACAAATATACCACTGTATATACTACTATTTTTTTAAATATATTTTACAATAAAATAGGTGAATGTTATTAAATATCACGATGCTTAAGCTAGTCTGGTACTGGTACATTTATCTTGATGCTTCTGCAGATGTGTTTTTTCATAATAAATGAATATGTTAGAAAAAGCGTTTCAACCCAATAACCCCAACATTCAGTTTGAGGAGTAGAAACTATACGGACTCAATTTGACAAATGTGACTGGTTTCAGAGTGGCAGTGGAACCGCTATATCCTCAAGTCTGCCAAAGAGTGCCTGTTTTGGTGGCAACCCATGCCGACGAAGGACCTTCTCCCATCGATCTTAGTCGAAACCTCAACTCCGTCGCATGCTCGCTTAGCATCAAGCGTGAGGATCCGATAGCCATCTATCATCTTGTCATGGAGGTGACTTTTTCTTCCTTTGAAACCGCGTTTGCTATAACCATACCCTAAAGTTTGAACTGTATTCACGCATTACGTGGCTGCGCGACAATTTCAGTAGATTTGATTTGTGTGTCACTTGGAAAAAATAGCTAATTATAGTATATGATAGATAAATAAGTACCGATCAGTTTGAAAAATAAGTTTTATTAAATTATATGTTTTTGCTTCGAACTCAAATCCTCTGTTTTTTCCAAACAAACTGTATTTTAAATGTGTAAATTGCAATTTTGCTTAAAAGAAACGCTATCGAGATTTGATTGTAGGCTCGACACTACATGAAGTGCCTATGGAACTGCGTACAATTCTGGCTGTGCTGTCTGGTGTCACTGTCGCTGGTGCAGGCACTCTCTGCCTTTCTGCTGCTACCGCCGTTATTTAACGTCGGGCAAGTGCTCTGGCTCAGTTGTCTCATAGTGCCACTTCTCTCGATCTCGCTTGTCGCTACACCAACTGATTCCATCATCATGCAGCGTGCCACCGGCAAGAATCAGTGCGTTATCAGCGGTCAGGTGCGTCAAACAGAATGTGAGAAAATGTCAATATTTGATCGAACGAACAAGTTCATTTTTTTCATTTACAGGTGGCTGTATTCGTTTTGTGGTGCTATGGAAGTAAATTTCTTCCCACAATCATCACAGTGCTCCTGTGGCAGTGCATCTCTCTGTTCATACTATGCTCTACTTACACCACATCAAGCACCGAATGTTTTTACGTTTATCCCAATATTACTAGCGATGTCACATGGGGTGGCTGGGGTCTCAAACCCGATATGTTGACCGTGATTCAGAATATTGCACTAGTTATAATAGTTTCACATTTTGGTGAGCTTTTTTTACATAGAAGCTAGCTCTTTTATTTTTCTTACTATTCAAATTGTACTTACTATTTCCAGTAACTATATCAGTAAGTTTTGTCCACCGAGAGTACTGTATTTGGCGAAAGTTGCCTTTTAATAATTGGATTTGGCTTTTAACATCTTTTATAATGTAAGTTTTTTATGGGCTTTTAAATTTTAATGATTATACTTTATAATTTACCACTTATATAGTGTACTAATGTAGTATAATGTTACCTTTACAGAATATGTGTGCAGATAGCTTTTTCAGGTAGCGTTATTTGCACCTTTTGGAAGGACGAACACCAAAGAACGGAAAATTTTCCTTTAAACTTACCTTTCTATTTTCTCGTCTCTTTACCACTGATTTTTTTCATAAACGAATTTATCAAATGGCAAGAAATTAAGTAAGATAAATCATGTTATGTTTTATATCGCTACTTTATGTACAATTTTATATACCACTGTTAAATTATAAAAATACTGAAAAAATGATTTCTTTTACTTCCAGAGTCAATGTTAGATACCAAAAACGAGCTCGTCTAGAATTCACAACAAAGCTCGGTATGAACTCGCCATTTTAAAATAATCAAACACAGATAAGTGATTGGCTGGGAACTTCAATCAAGTGTTCTGCAATTTAATGCCAAATATCGTCAATTGACTGTGGAACGGATATATGCCAATTTTAAGCAAAGTATTTTAAACTACAGTATAGATCCTCTTTTTTTCTGACAGAAAAGAAAAACATTGTCTATACATATTAGGTATATTCAGGGTGCTCTGATGTACTCTGTAGGGGAAAACGTCAATATTAAATTTTTAAGTTTATGAGAACGATATTGCTATTTTTACTTGCATACATCTATACGTTGTGTATTATCAAAAAATATCCATATTGCCATTTTTTTATTTTTAATATTTTTTAAAAATCATTTAGATAAATGTAAAAAATAAATGTATTAAAATAGTTAATAAACATTAAAATTTTGTGACACGAATATTTTGTATAATTGTAATACTCATTGAAAAGTTTTACCTAAATACATATTTTAAATACTGCAGTAATTTATGATTATAATTATCAGACGTTTTCCCTCAATATTATTATTCGGTATGCTCGGCTTACATTGCAGCCCAAATATCGATAAGAGACTCTTAACGATACGCACAATGAATTGTTATTAAGATTTAATAGTTTTTTTTTAATACATGCATAGAAAGTGTGTACTGCACACAGTGCGGAAAAGTTAACGGCTGCCGTAAAAGTGGCACGAGAAAAAAGAAACATTTCCACGCATTTTTTAAAAAGAATATTGTGTGCAACTTGCACAGGAATTAGGCTATTCCACTCGTGTGATGTTTGCAACACTCGACTCTGGCTATAATGCCGTGTGTTTGCCTGCGTCTCATATTGCAAACATTTCACTTTTATAATAATCTATTTTCGGCACTAATTATTTTTTATAGTAATCTTATAAAAATGTATATTATAATTGTTTTTATAAATTAGTTTGAAAGTTTAAGGGATACTTATCAAGTTCATTGTTCTTCATAAAATTTTTACAAAGATTATTTGCATATTTTCGTATGACTTTCCATTATAGACAAAAGGAAGAAAGGAGTGAAACGGTAATGAAAAATGTTTCATTTTAACATTTTATTGTAAAATAAGTTACTAATTATTTTATTAAATGATAAGAGATGCGACTATAGTTTAATACTGATTGTCATATACCAAGTTACTGATTATACAAATTATTATGTAATAAGATACATGCATGATCGATTTTTCTTTATTAAAAACAAAGTGCTAAGGTCAGGTGAGAAATCATCTGATTTTTAATTATAACTTATCACCTGATTTTTTAAAGCAGGGGCTATATGCTTCTATGTACAGATTTCCCAGCCCTCCAGAAGATAAAAAATGTATTCTTTTGTATAAAGTCAATTTAAAGTGTTTGTAAATAAAAAATAAATAAATTATATAGTTATTAACAATAATAATGTAATTAATTTCTTCTATACCTATATACTTGCACGTATATTTATAATGTGTATTTACTTATATATTGGGTCGCTCGCAGCGCGCACGCAGCGACGGATGAGGTGATGCGCGCACGCCTTTTATTTTATAGATAGGGATGAAGAACGGTTTATGAAATTTGGACAGAAGGAAGAAACTAGAAAATAGAGGAATCTGTATATATGTGAGTGTGTGTTGCAGTTGGACTTATGATGCCACGTACGCTATTGTTGACTCGAGCTATATTGTCACAGTAGTCTTACGATATTTAAATCGTAATATTGAATTTAGAGAGACGTGTGCCGTATGTTTGAATACTTTTGATAAGTAATATAAATATAAAATTTAATTCTTTACACTTTTGTCTCGGATTTAACTGTTTACAGGGACTCACTCTCACACATATGCGTATATAGGTGTGCTCACTGCCAAATGTCATGCATGTGTGTGTATGAATGTTTTCGGAAGATATATATTAGAGAGAGAGAGAGAACAGCTGAGTAAAGACGGGTAAGGGCTAAACTACTCCGACGCGGTGTACGAAGCTGCGAGAGAGAGAGACGTGACGCAGGGCTGACGTCACGTATTGAGATATATATATATGAAATTAATTATGTTTGATTGGATTGAAATAAACGCGCGGATGTCTTTCTATTAATGTTTAAATACATAGATAATTACGATACCTTTTCCGTGTTATTCCTTTTATTCGCTTATAGACTCAATGGTATAAGTATTCCTCTGGTTTCCAGTTGGTTTAAAGAATTTACTTTTCCTTTGTTATTCCTTTTATTCACTTATAGACTCAAAAGTATAAGTATTCCTCTGGTTTCCAGTTGGTTTCCACACGGTTTTCGTTAACAAGTTATTGAATTAATGAACAAGAATTGAAAGTAAATTGTAAACTAAAGAAATTGATATTCGGCTGGGACCGGCTCCGCAACTTCGTTTAATAATAAATTATAGATTTTATAATGTAGAAGATTGAGAGTATATATGTAGACCGGCACGTCTATACTTCAATGCTCCTAACGAGGAACTGATTAGTAAAAACGTGGGAGGAATGCAGCGCAAGCCTCCATAGCCCTCTCTCTTGCTCTCGTGGGTTAGGCCCTGGCTTGGTCATGCCAGTTGGACCTCGGGATTTGCTGTCTAAGCATTTTCGTCCCCTGCATTCCTACACGTACAGTGTGCTATCTGATACTTTTATGGCCTTGAAGTTTTCGTCTAACTTCAGTGCCAGAAAAGTATAGGAATGCAGTGTGTCCATATTTGAAAAAAATGAAAAGAGAGAAGAACAAAAGCTAAAAGAAAGTCGCAACGTGACATCCTCCCCCTCTTGGAAGCATCGCCGTCCCGGAGACGCTGGCTAACACAGACAAGGTAAAAGACAGTATATAGGTCGACGCGCGGTAACTGGAAGATAATAGGCCTGCCATGGGTTGTCCTAAGGTAGTTCCTGGTTTATGGTCCCATATGTTTGCTTGAGTTGTGTCTCCAGGTTGGTATAGTCGGGGGTTATTAATTCTTGACTCTCGCCCCTGATTGTGACGGTCTTTATCCGATGAGTGAAAATCTGTAGGTAGCCATCGAGAATTTTGGTACCGACGAGTGGTTCCTTTTCCATTGGCGGCGGGCGAATGTGTTTGCCTTTTATATTCACGGATTCTTTTTGTGTCCTCTTGGGTCCCTTAGGCAACGAGTTGTTGCGGTCTTCCTTAAGCAAGAGGAGACACATTTTTGTATGGTATACCTTGCATCGTTGGGTAACCTGTGCCTTGCAAAGGTGACAGGGAAAAATGGGCCGTGTTGTTTAGTTTTGGCTGCCCGTTTGTGTAGGAATTCTGGTGAATTGAGATAGGCCTCCTGTGTGTGGGCTGGTTGAAAGTAGCGGATGTGTCCGATGTATCCTGGTACACCACGGGGCCCGGACGTACTTTCAATGTAATTGAAATAATCAATTTCACCGAATTCTCTGAAGTGCTGGATCACATCTGCGTAGTCGTATTCGTATGGCATGCGGATTCCAATGACATGATTGTCCCATTCGCGTGTAGGTAGGGTACGCAGAATGTTCGTTGTGGGCTGTTTTGACGAGCTTGTAGATGGCCCAGGCTTCTCTGTGGGGGTGATTAATGAGTGCTGGGGTCGATCATAGTTTTTCTTTTTAGTCCAAGTTGTGTCATCTAGTGATGCCTCGTTAATGCGGGCTACTATGGTCGTCAATGTGGTCTCGTCTTCGGACGCAATTCGGATGTCCCATGGGTCCCCTAGTACCACTATTGTGACCTGCACTATGTCGGGCAGGGTGCTGTCGAAGGTTATCGATGTGGGTTCGAAGTATTCCTCCAGGTATTCTGTTATTTGATTGAAAGAGCACGGGGGTTCGAGCAACAGGATCAGTTTGTGTGGTTCTTCTGCGTAGCATCCAATGATGATGAGATCGGCCATTATAATTAGGTCTGAATCGTAAGGTGGTCTAGCTGTTTTGGAATTGTTTTGGTCCGTATCTATTTTTTTTCTTTTTATTTATGCAGCCTGGAGCAGAAAAAAATGGTTTTGTTAAGGTTAGTGTGTTTGGTAATTCCAGAAGATTGAATATGAGAATTTTAAGAGGTACGCGGGTCGGTCATGCACATGTAGATATTAATATGTGGGTTGGTTAGAGATTATTCGCTGATTTTCTCTAATATTTGCTGAGGGTTTATGCTTGGATTAAGGTTTCTGTTATTCCTAGGTAGTGGCATTGGATTCTTTTGGTCCTTCGTAGTGCGTTTTTGGGTATAATTCTCGGGTGTGGTTCGCTTGTGAAGAGGTGGGGATCTCAATTTTTTACATGTGTTTTCGTGAAGGCTGAGGATACTATGCTCTACGTATTTGTTACATTCCTCATGATAGATTTGTCTCTCCTCGTCTGTGCTACGTTGGTCAGCGAGAGACATTTTTCTTGGTTCTGCCGGGCGGGCCTGGTAAATGGGGTCGTTTGATTCGAGGGCAGCAGTCATGTGTTCGGGTTCGTAGTAGCATATGTATCCTGATCTGGGTTGGTTATAATGATCGTTCGCGATCCGATGGTATAGCAAATCCCCAAATTGATTGAACTGTTGGAGGAAAATTTCTTCCTCTTTTTCGGGCGTTTGGTAGCAGGGTAGCCTGTAAAATAGACGAGTATGTGCTTCGTCCTCAAATCGCGGGATTCGTGTAGTCCGCTGGTTACGTTTTTCTAAAGGGGTTATTTCCTTGGGACTCTTGATCTCATGCGTTTGGTTGGTCTGCGTTGATGAGTGAGTTTGATGCCCGATGTTCGGATATGATTAATAGTGGCGGCTTCTGTAGCTTGTTTTTTGGTTTTAAATTCGATTGACAGAGATAAAGATCTTTTATCTACCCTACGGGTTTTAAAATGAGATATCGGTCCTATTTCTCCTAAGGCCGAGAGAACCTCGGCGATCGGTAGGTTTGAGTCGTAGGTTAGGGTGGTCGTCTTGGTGTTTACCTTATTAGCGCTCGCCATTTAGTCTGTAACAAAAATATGTACGTGTTTTCAGCAAATTGAAATCGTGTCCCGTTGAATTATGTTAAGCATCGATTTCGGTGATTTGCATGGGTAGTTTGGTAGTCTGGGTCTGGGCATCTTAATGGTTTAGGAGGGGGAGAACTGAAGTTCGGGGTCGGTTATAATTGAAAAATCCGTGTTTTTTTACATCATAAGTTCTTTGGTGACGCACAGCTGATTTCGGGGTTTTAAAGTGATTGGGTTTTTCCCAGCCTTGAGTATTACTGTTTTTGCACCTATATATAATGATTATGGTCATGATGAGAAATGTTATGAGGCTTCTCGACTATATATAATGACTATGGTTATGATGAGAAATGTTATGAGGCTTCCATAGGTAAGCGATTGGGTATAACTTGTCTGCCTCTTGTGGGCCTTGATTTCGTGTAATTTCTTCCGGATCTTTGCCAGTGATTCTCCTCCTTCCTTAAGGGGATCTATACTCATTACTGGGCTTTTTTTGGAGCTCGTTTAGAAATTCCTCATGTTCTTCATATTCGGGTATTATTTCAGATAGGTGAAGATGCACTTCAGGTTGGTACATATAATACAACCCCTCTTTCTTTTCTCAATTACATGTTAGGGTAATAGAATTAGTTCTACCAATGCAACTTGAAGCTAAACGTAGTAACCCGATTCCAGTTAGTTTGATTTCCTGATTGGGTTTTCCAGCACAGATAATACGCAATCTGGTGGACTTGACTGTGGAAAATAGTCAAGTTTCTTCGCTGGTTAGGTATATCCAGTGGGTATCGGTTTTAGGTTTGAGGTAGATATTGCAGGAGGGTAATATCTGGGGGTTTGGTAGAAGTAGCATGGCAATTTCGCATTCTGCTGGTTAAGCTACGTCTCGCAGTAGCTGTTCGATTGGACATATTTGGCCATAGTGTGCGGTTTAACATTGGTTCCAAGACTCGAAACTCATCTTCGTATATGCTTGATGGTCAGTACTTACGCTTAAATAAGGTTGCGAGGATTTGATGTAGGCGATGCTATTTGTGCTGTTCTGTGCTATGCTTAGCGGGTGTAATCGGTACATATGGTATGTTGTCTTATCTACGAGTGGTATATGCCTTCTACTTTGGAGATGGTATTTATCTCCTCTGGCCTTAAATGTTCTATTGTCACAGGGAAATCTCGATCTGTAGTTACTCGATTTATGTCTTGTCTGAGCTGTTGGAGTATACTCCGGGAAAGAAGGGAGGGGTGAATTTTTCCTCGCGTAAGGTATATATAAAGGTCCAGGAATGACTGTGTGCTATGAATGAGATGGTCCAGTTGAGCTTCTATCTGCCTGGTGTATATCGTGATCTGTAGTGTGAACTTGAGTTTTTCCTCTTCCTTTTTAAGGACATTCACGTATTGGTGGATCACCTCTTCCAGCTTCGGATATGCGCCTCGTGGGTTCGGGTGATGTTGTAGAGTTCTCGTAAATTGACCTCGACAAGGTGGGATTGCTCTTCAACTAGGTGTACTAGCGATCCTTGGTCCTTAAAGAGTCGATCAATATTTTTATTTATAAGGTCTGCATCGTCGGAGGTTATTAACCCAAAAAGGCTTTTGTTTACGCTGCCGACGATGCCTAAGGGTGCCATACGTTTCTGTCTTACACTGGGTAGTCCAGCAGGTTCATCATTCTGGGTTTTCCCTATGGTTTCTAGGATCTTTCTGACTTGATCGTGGAGTGTCTGTAATTGGGTGGGTTTTAGATTGACTAAATCCGTTCCTAGTGCGAGGTGGCATTCTCCTTCTGGGAGAAGAGCTTTACATTTGCGTTCAGCTGTTTTGAAATTGGATATGGGCCCGTGTGCTTTCAGGAAGCTATCCACTTCCAAGACGATCGCCACTTGCCAAACGCTTCTTTTAAATCGGACAGTATTGATTCTCTCGTAGTAGATGCCGGGATTGTGTCCTATGGGTTCTAATTCATGGGTCTGGGTTAGTTTGCCTAGGGTGGTGCATATAGCGGAGACAAGGATGAAGATTAATAGCGTCTTGTACATCGTCGTACCTGAAACAGCTTATTCGATTATAACTTAACCTAAGGGGGGACCAGTTTGAGTTTATCCGCGTGTTTGCGAATGCTTTTATTGTTGGCTAATTCTAACATTATGGTATTTTTCGTAAGTATTCCTACAATTTTAAGAGGATCCTTGTTATAACTATCGAATTTATGGATTCGAGGTTCATTTAATACCCAGGCGTAATTACCAACCTTACCGGTAAATGTTTTGGTTTTCTGGTCGTATCGTTCTTTACTCGTTTCTTTACATCGGATTTGTCTTTCGCCGGCCATGATTCTCATCTCTGAAAACCTATTAATTAGGTCTTGGAGGTAGAGGTTATAGGTCCTAATTTTTTCGTCGCGGGGTATTTTCATGGGGAAACGGGCTACTCGACCGTACACGAGTTCAAACGGCGTAAAATTTGTGGACGAATACATGCTGGTGTTATAGGTGAAGGTGGCGAAAGGGGTTAGACGATCCCAGTCGTCATAGGTCTCGGAATAGCTCCGTAGGAAATCCATGAGAGATGCGTGACTCCTTTCGAGTGAGCCGTTAGTCTGAGGGTGGTACGCCGATGTAGTCAGGTGGTGTACCTTAAAAGGCTTTAGCATACTTTCCACTACTTCAGACAAAAAGCTCGTCCCTCGATCTGACAAGATGGCTCGGGGTGCTCCGAATTGACGGATGAGGTGTCTCACTAGTGCGTCTGCTACAGTGAAGGCACGTAGATTGGGTATGGGGACAGCAATCAGATACTTGGTCAGATTACATTGTATGTTTAATATATGCTGATTACCGTCTGGTGCTATGCGGACTTTACCAACGGTAACTATTGATATTTTATTGAATGCTTCGATTCGAGTATCAGTCAGAATCCTGGGTTCTCGAGTTTTGGCGCGATCTATTTTTCTTTCCTGACACGTGGGGCACTTGTGCATGAAATTTAAGACGTCCTGTCTCATCCTAGACCAGTAGTACCTTTCACGTATCTTCTGATACGTTTGGTTAATTCCCTTATCACCGCCCACTAGGCTAGCGTGGAGGGTTTATATTATAGATTCTCTTTCTCCTGTAGGTGGTAAGATTGTGGTTCCATAACATATGGTTTTTGTAGGGGGTCATTAGCACTTGGCCTATCTTGGGTTTCTTAGTTTTTAGCGCCCTTGGGTCTATTGCTTCTAATTCATACAGTAGCTTCGTAGTCGGGGCGGTTTGTTCGCCGTCACTTGTCATAAAATGTACAAGGTTGTCACGTTTGTACGTAAGGCACTGCCGTGAGGAGTGACATTGTTTAGAAGCAAAGGTACTGGGATTCTGAGGTTGGATGAATCTGTTTGACTGTCGGTTGATTCATTCGTCAGTTTTTGTGTTACCCTGTGATAGCCTTGTCTTGGGGTAAAGGAAAAAATATTGGTATGTCGGATATTGCGGGTCGTGTGAAATTCAACACCACTGGGTCTGTGCCTCTTCTTTTATTGCCTCAGGGACTTGTAGGAGGTTTTTGTAGGGTATTTTATTTGTGCCTTGCTTGAGGGGCGTGCTTCCAGCGGTGGGTGGAATGGGTTGTATTGTGGGAGTTGTCGACATCATTCGGGTTCGGGTTGGGTTATAGTTGTCGCGGTGATTTCGGAAATTTCGTCTTTGTCTGAAGATTTTGAATCACTTTCGTCTCCCCTGGATTCTTCCTGGGTATTTTTAAGCACGTTTTGCGGCTGAAAGGGCGAGATTTTTGTCTTTTCGGGTGCTCCCTCCCCCTCTTGGGAGAATGCAGCCTTCCCAGGCTGCAACGCCAAGGAGGCCTGATCCAAAAGTGCACGCACTCTTTGAGCTAGGACAGTATCTCTTAACTTTTGGTCTCCTGTTCCCAGTTTCTTATCTAACTCTTCTCTGTGTTCTGGTATGGGTTGACTACCTTCCGAGTAATATGCTGGTAATGGGTTGGACGGTGGTTCTTCCGGGCGATCTCGGAAATACCAGTGGCCCGTTTTATTGAATCTGTCTCGTAGTTTCTTTTCAAGTTGATCGTCGGCTCTTTTTATTTCCCGATGTAGTGTTTTGCGCATATTTGATTCATTCCATTTGTCAAGAGCTATCGAATCGGGTTCTGTTGTAGTCTCGTAGTGTGTAGGAGCTGATGGTTCAGTCGTTGCGTCCGATGTGAACGCATCATCGTCGGTTTCACTATTAACTGGGGTTATTTCAATTTCTTTATGTATCTCTATCGAAGGGGGATCCGATTATAGTGAAACCTGTGTGTTAGAGTCGCTTTCACTAGAAGTTGGTTATATTCTGAGTCCACTTGTTCTAGGATAATAAAGTGGGGGTCTGTTGTCGTCAGATTCTCCGATTTCTGTTGAGGAGAATATTAATTTTCGAGTATTGGGTGGCAATGTGATCGTTGACGTATGATCGCTGTCGTTTATTGATATTCTAGGTATTACTGGATCTTTTATTGTCTGTGGTGTTGGAAGTGATTGGTTTGCAAATGAGGGTGTACGCGGTATGGACGAGATTGAGGTTTTTGAGTTTTGTTTATCGTTATATTTCTTGATTCTCGCTCTTATTCTCGCAGCAATGACACTGTGGTCGATAGGGGGAGCCGTTTTTTATGTTTTCGCCCATATCGGTCGTCCGTGTGGGCGTTTTTCCATTGTCTCGCTTGTTGTGTGAGATCGTGGTCTAAACGGAGGGATGGTGAGTTTATCTCCTTTTGAGAAGAGTTTGGTTTATTTGGTTCTCTGGTAGTTTCTCTTCTGGTGGATTTCTCGATAAAGCGTCGGCGTTACAGTTTA
Source organism: Megastigmus dorsalis (assembly GCA_900490025.1). Classification (NCBI taxonomy): domain Eukaryota; kingdom Metazoa; phylum Arthropoda; class Insecta; order Hymenoptera; family Megastigmidae; genus Megastigmus; species Megastigmus dorsalis. Next base: position 758 of record UELU01139784.1, on the reverse strand, counting down.
GTTTGCCTGACTTATACTTAAAGGTATATTGGTAGTTTGCGAATTTAAACATCCAGCGCATCAGTCTTTGTCCGGGGTCTTTTCGGTTGTGCATCCACGTTAATGGCTCGTGATCCGCCACTAGGGTGAATTTGCGGCATAAGAGGTATGGTTCAAACCATTTCATGCCATATAGGGCTGCGAGGCATTCTTTTTCGGTGGCCGTATAATTTTTCTCGGCGGACCTGAGCATTCTGGATAGGTACGCGACGGGGTGATCAAAGCCGTCGGTTTCTTGGCTTAAAACGGCTCCAATGGCATAGTCCGATGCATCGGTTGTAAGAGTAAAGGGCTTCGAGAAGTCGGGGAATTTTAGAATTGGCGCAGTACATAATGCTTCTCTAAGGGTATCGAAACTTTCTTCTTGTTTTGGACCCCAAACAAAGTCTTTTTCCTTCTTTGTTAGGTCTGTTAGAGGTTGGGCTATCTTTGAAAAATCCTGTATGAACCTTTGATAGTATCCTACCAATCCTAGGAATTGTCTTATATATTTGGGGTTTTTGGGATTCGGGTAATTTTTTATTGCTGAGATTTTGGCGGGGTTAGGTTCGACTCCTCTCTCACTGACTATGTGTCCAAGATAGGCTACTTCTCTTCTGAGAAATTCGACCTTGTCCGGTTGAAGGACTAGACGCGCTTCTCTGAGGCGATCTAATAATTTTCTGGTCTTTTTGTCATGTTCCCAGAGGCTTTTGGCATAAATGATTATGTCATCGAGG
>UELU01139778.1:4041-16795 GCA_900490025.1 Megastigmus dorsalis | reverse complement strand
GGATATTGTAGGTGGTCGGTATAGTGAGTTTGAGAATTGGGGTAGCTGTAAGTTTCTCGCCCGGAATATAAAATATATCGCTGAAATTTGTTATAAGTTTTTCTATTTCAGTTTTTTCTATAGGCGATAGATGATCTAGACGCAGTAGTTGTTTAACCTCTTTTATCCTACTATTGTTCGTGTGTTCTTTAATACATAAAACTCTCCTTTTTCCTTTCTCGAATTTTGTAGCCTTATTTTTTAATAGTTTTTTAATTCTTGTAGTTACTTCCCAGATTCTTTCTATTTCATTTTTGCTATTTTTACTAGATAAAGAACCCAATTCAATGTAAAGTTTCAGTGTATGCAGCGCCTGGCATGCTTCCCCTGCTATGCGCGCACATAATTCGTTACTTAAAATTTTAGGCACAAAATTTTGTATTAATATTTCTATATCTTTTGCGTTCTCGAATAACAGTCCGTTATTTTTCATTCCTTTGCTGCAGAGTTCTTGCAATAAGCACATTTCTTCAAATAGAGTTTCTTCTTCACACATTTCTCCTCGTTTGTTTTCACTAATTTTTACTTTTGAAATAAATTGTGGTATTATATTTTCCATATTATTTTATTCCTTCACCCCTTTCTCGGAAAAACTATTCGAGACGGACTTTGATGCTTCATAGCAGAGCTTCGTATTACTCTGCGAGTTTGCGAGGCTTTCATTTATAACTCTACTTTTTAAAGAGTTAAAGCTTAGAATTTGTGTAGGTTTTCCATCTAATTCTTGTTTAATAATATTATTTGCAGATTTAAGTTTTAGAATCTGTTTAGAGTTTTCTTTTAAAACTTGTTTTATACTTTCATTTTTAGATTTAGTAATTTACGTAGAATTTTCTTTTAATTCTTGCTTTACAATTTCACTCGAGTGAGATTTTAATTTAGATTTTGAATTTGAATTTGCTTCCATGTTAATACTTATATTACAATCCGAATTCGATTTCAGACTAATATTAGAATTCGAATTCGTAAGGTAACTAGTAATTAATACAGGATTGGAGATTAAAAAATTTGATTTTGATTTAGCACTTGGATTTATATCCGAATTTGATTTCGATTTAGCACTTGGAATTACATCCGAATTTGATTTCGATTTAGCACTTGGAATTACATCCGAATTTGATTTCGAATTAGCACTTGGAATTATATCCGAATTTGATTTTGATTTAGCACTTGGAATTATATCCGAATTTGATTTCGATGTAGGACTTGGAATTATATCCGAATTGAATTTCGATTTAGAGTTTGATTTAGAGTTTAATTTGGAATTCGATTTAGAAACCGAAATCGCGTCCGAATTTGATTTCGTTATATTTATTGAATCCATTTCAGAATTCGATTTTGACTGTCTTTGAAAATTTAAATTCTTTTCAGAATTTGATTTTTCTATTGAACCCATTTCAGAGTCCGATTTTGACTGATTTATTTCCGGTTTTGTTTCGGAGTTATAATATTTTGCGTTTATACTTCCTTCCCTCTTTTCGAACACTTGACCCGTGTCCTCAATTTTATGGCTCCTTTGTTCCTGGGTTGCGAGTGCGTCCTCAAGGTTTCCAGGCTGTGTCATTTACAGCTTTTAAACAGCGCACTTCTGCTCGTTCATTATTTTCTACGAAAGAAATTTCTTGTGCTCCGACTACTAGGTTTCTGTTTAGATAGTCTATTTTGGCTCCTCGTTGAGCAAAGAAATCACTGCCTAATAATCCCTCTTCTTTAATCGGAAAATTATTTTCCACAATATGAAATTCTATTAAGAAATTTGGAAATTGTATATTTATTTTACCGAGCGTAAATATGCTGTTATTTGTGATCCCTTGTAATTCTAGAATTTCGTTTTGATTTATTGTTACATTGTTACCTAAATTATTTATTTTTAATAAATTTGGCTCTGCGCCTGAGTCGAGGAGTAGCAACATTTGTTTATTATTTATTGGCTTTTTTAAAGGGATTATTGTCGATTTAATATTTATACTTAAATGAACATTTTTTTTTTATGATGATTGCTGTGCCTGCTCGTTTTTTGGGCGTGATCCATAGCTGATCTCCTCTCTTACGACCTGTAGACGGGAACTTGTCCGTTTCCCGCTTGCTGTTCTCGCATTTGGTTATTAAATTTTTTTTTCCTACATTCTTCTAGTATATGCCCTTCCTTTTTACAATATTTGCATATTACCGGTTCGAATTTTTGTTTTTCGTTTCTAGGAAACATAGCATTTTGTTTATGTACGTATTGGTTATTCTGTTCTCTCGGCGTGGGCGTTCCGTAGCACGGCCATTGAGTCGGCCGCTGCGCGTCTCTAGGCCCCGCCCATGTGCCTCTACGCTGGCCTTGCTCGTTCGCGTTGCCAGCATACTGCCCGATTCTCCAGCACTTGGGTGCTGTTTTGCCCGGCTTTGTACACATTTGACACACTACTTTCGGTGTATCTTCTACGAAATGGACTTTAGCGATTTGATGCTGATTTTTATTTTCTGTTATAATTTTTATAGCGTCATTTAATTCCTCCGGTTCGTAGCACGCAAAATCTCTTTCAATTTCTATTGCTTTTGCTGTCGCATCGTCTAAATTTTTCACTGTACCTCTTATAAAAAATTTTAGTAAATCCTCTTCTAATTGCCTATAATGATTCCCTGTATTTCTCCCTTCTCTTTTCGCAGCTTCTAAAATTTCCTGCCCTATGGTTTTTATTGTATTTGAAAAAATTACTACGGTTTCATCCTTTTTTTGTTTAATTTTAAATAAGTCTCCGTGCAATTCATGTAATGTTTTTGCCGATCCAGAAATGCTATAAAAAAATCTTCCTATTTCTTCTATTGACATAAATATTCGTTTTGACGCGCTTTTTAAAGCTTCCCCGAATAATCGTAATTTAATGAACCTAACTAAGTCGGGCTCATGTTGTTCGTTAATTATGTTACACGCTTCCCTACATCCGTCTAAAAACTGACTCAGCGGTATATTTACTCCGTTGTATTTTGGAATTAATTCTAGAGCGTCTTTTATTGAAAGCAGTCTTACTTGACCAAGAGTTGAATTTACTGATCGCGAGTGAAATATCGGTGGTCTCGGCACTGAATGTGTTCCCGAATTTAGAGACGTGCTGATCGCAGCTGCGTTTTGTAAATTTATTCCTGTGGAAGTAGTGTGCATTGTGTTCGTTATTCCTTGTCGTGGCGTTTCTTCAAATGATACATATTTCGTCCTATCTTCCGTTATTTCAGGAGCGAATTTTATTTCTTTTATACTCGGGATTCTTTCTGTCCTATCTTTCCCAATTATATTCTCTATTCCTTTGGATTTATTTTTTGACTAATTAATTCATCAATCGCATTTATTAAATATTTGTCTCCGCAACATTCAATAATGTCGTCTGGATTTACGTAGTTTTTTAACACTACTATACTTGAATCTACTATTTTTTTAGAGCCGTCATCAATTTCATCGCTATTTATTCCGCTATCGCGTCTGTTACTAAAATAAGCTAACGCGTCTTCAAGTGAGCTGAATCTTACATTCGAATCTATTCTTAAAGCATGCTTTAGTAAAATACGAGCTACATCGTTATTAAGTGCGCTTGCAGCATTCTTATCAGAATTCATGCTTGCTTAAAAATTATGCAAGAAAAATCTTCGTCAATTAAATATTGCACTAATCCGTTTTAAGGAGGGGCCCCCACTTGTTACGCTATGGAGCGCAACGAAGAGAATAAATGTACTTGAATCGCACACAGCTAAATTACTCGTCAGTGACGGAAAATTGACTTGAAAATAAGAGTTTCCCCAGTTTACGTCGAGCGCACGGATGGGCGGCAATAATTTAATAGGCGTCGATAAGCAAAGTTATAATTGGAAAGTATAATGCGCAGGGCGCGAAGCTTACCTTGATTTGATCGTCGGAAGTAACTTGAGAGAGATGCCTCCAAATTCCTCCTCAATGCGGCTGTAGATCTTCCTTCACCTGTGTGGGTGTGGCTTGCAGCGAACACGCGCGCGTATAAGATAATTTTTTAATTGGGAAAAGGTTTGAATGTTTCGAGTAGAATGACAATAATCTTTATTTGCAAATAACTATAATCACTACTTTATTACTATTTCAAATTGATTACAATAATTGAATATAATGAATACGTTTCCAATAAGTCGCGCTTGATACAAAATTTAAGTGTATAAAATATCCACCACGTGTTACAATTTCTTACGACGAGTGGCGCGGAGACGACCTGTTACTTCCAAAAAACGGGAATAGATAGGAGAGCGTTCCTAGTTACGTCTGTCCTTTTATAGTGCTCCTGGCTCGGATACATTGAGGGAGGTAACAAAAAACGTGGAACTTGGGGGAAAAGGGAAGGGTGAATTTTAGATGCAGGCACAAAGAAACATTTGAATTTCGGCTTCTCGGTTAGTCATCCAGCTAACGCTCTGACCATATATGTCTATCATTCTTCTAAGTTGGCTGGAGATGCAAATGATATCCGGTGTCGGTGTATGTTCCTCTGTACTTGGCTGGCGTAAATTCATAACTAGTCATACGGTGCTAGGCTATAAATTTTATACTTGACACTCGCGCCGGTGGATCAAAGAAGCATGCCTCTCCTTGTCTCGGCTGAGGCTGTAGGTAATCCAAATCTGGTTTGCGTGTTACCCTGGATGAGGTAGAGTGTATTGCAGCTGGTACGGCAGTGACCTTCCTTGTCAGCTGTTGGTACCTCAGTTGAGATGTGGCGTTGCGTCTTTCGGTTAGTTCCGCAAGATGCGACACTACAAAAGTTTATTTTTTACTACGGCATCCCTTTAAAAAATTTTATTACGATAATAGTCTATCATTAAATAAATCTTTAAAAATATTTCTCAGAACTGGACATCATTTATGAGCCCTGCAGACATTGCTCAGTTACTAACAAGTTTTCTCTCAACCTTTGGAGCAAATAGCATAGAGCAGACAAGGGGAAAGTTGAGATCAGAAGATGCGAGAAGCGATCTTGATGCGCTCCGACACTTTTTGCAATAAAATTATTAATATTGCTTGCACGAACGATTCCTAATGATTTGTTTAAATATTTTTTTGTGCGCAATGGATTCGTCACTAGAAAATTAGGATTCTAGATTTTCAGATACTAGCTGCCAATTTCTAGGCGCCTTAATGATATTTGTTCCTGCTTCTTTGATCGTGTAAATGGCTTTCTAAACTTTTACGAATAGGGTTAGGTTAATGCACATTTTGATTAGATGTTAATAGTTTTTGGTTTAATGTATCATTTTAAGAACTGAGTAAATTCTCAGTTATTTAATTGATTTGTCTTGAAGATATTATTTTAACTGTTACAATTGACATTTTAACTATAGTTTTTTGTGAAGTTTCGTTATAACACTGAAGTATTGTAACAATGTTTTTTCTGAAAACTCGGTTGCTAGGTAGAGTTTATGGTTGGAATGTACCCGTTAAACTTGCAGTGGAACCTAAATTCTACAAATTATATGTATTCAATACTCGCGTTTTCTGTAACACTCATAGTTAGTATCATTATTTAAATTTTATTTAAATTTCACAGTTTTAAGCGAATGATATTTCAGGATACTAAAGATGCCTGTAATGGAATATTGTTACCAAATGCATATTGCTTTGTAAAATATTCAATCAAATGAAATTTGCTACTTATAAAGTAAATATTTATTTGAAAAGCTAAAGTCTGCAGGGAATCCGTGCTAATCTATTATTTTTCAAAACGTTTTGAAAATTCAAACACTATTAATAAAGTTTGGGTATTAAAATAGGCGGATTTTTGTTCCATCAATAATTTTTATTATAGAATTAAATATATTTTTTTTGTTACATTTATGACAAATTTGTATATAAGTAAATTGTGCAACATAATTGTGTTCAAAATATGCACGTTGTTCGCATAATCGTTACATCTGTTTTGGATATTACCTGTTAGGCTATTGTATAATTTAATTTTATATATTTTTAAGAAAATGATTAATTTATCTGGGTATATGTATTTGATTTCTATAAAATTTGTTTATCTGGGTTATCTGGGTATATATATTTGATCTCTATAAAATTTGTTTATCTGGGTTATCCGAGTATTCATATTTGAATCCTATAAAGTCTTTAAATCAAATTAAATTCGTAAAATTAAAATAAGTAATTGAGTCGCTAATACTAGAATACTTAAATGTTTTTTGTAATTTTTCAATATAGTTCCATTTTGGTAACGGTATTTGATTAGTAAAGTGGAAGCAGTATGGTTTTACAAGTATAAAAAATAAAATATAAGTATGCCTTGATGAGTAAATATTTAAAGATGAATACCATTATGCATTCTATATATACCAGTTTTTGTTCAGCCATTTGAATACTTGGGAACAGTATTTGGTCGACAAAAGATCCAGTTTCTGATCAATCTTTGGCATTGAATAAAATAAATAGCTGTAAAAAATAATAAATACGAAATAAATGTTACTCAAGTAAATAAGATAAAAAATCAAAATAGATTCATGGTAAACAGCCAAACTGTTGTTATTATGTTGTAAATATAATGAAAATATAAGAGGAAATGATCAAATACTGAAATCTGACCAAACACTGGTACCATAAGAATATTGATAGAATATATTCTCTACCTTTTCAGTCTGACTAAAGGGGCATGTTTTGTAAATATTAAATAACTTATACATATAGTGCACTGGACTTTGGTAACAAACTAAATTAATATTTTAATGTTTTAATCCCAATCAGGTCTAAATTATAAGAATGCATGCACCATCATCGTATAACGATAGGGTTGAGGTTAATGGATTTCAGGATATTTTTGAATATAGAAAGTTGCTTCAACACTATTCTGAAATCCAATTCTGAAAATTAATAGCTCCGAACAGTGCCTTATACATTAAAACACACATATAATGTTGGAATTTATACATAATAGTATCCAAATTTCCTTTTATATTCAAAAGCAACCTTACCACTTGCTTCATTGTTATATATCTGTCACGCTTCCTTCTACTTCAGATTATGTTAGGCTAAAGCACTATAATACTACTAAAGTCACAATTTTACTAATAAATTTGAGAAGTAATGTTAGGGAATTGGGAGGTAAAGGGTCGTTTAAACTTTTTTTGTATGTTAAGAGGATGTCGGAGCATCGCCTCTCCTCAATAGTTCGTAGTTCCAAGTTTTTGGAAAAACGATAAGTCCAATAAACCTCATATTGTACAGAATAATTAATTATAGTTGGCACTAGGGTACCTAACTCTTAATATTTCTTAAAATTATAAATAAAAAAAGTTACTTGCAGCAATAGGCGTATCCATAATTTTAAGGTTAACTTTCAATGAATAAACACCTCTTACTAGTTCCAAGTTTTTGTAAAAACGATAAACCATAACCACATGAAATTACACAAAACGATTTATTATATTGAGAACTAGAGCAAGTAACTCTCAGAATTCATTTTTACCATTAATAGAAAAAGATATAATCGAATAAAGAAATACGTTTATTGCTCCGACATCCCCTTAAGGTAGTACTATCGGTATAGAATTATTGAACAGATTTTGATGAAATTTAATATACTGATAATTAAGGTTCAAAAGTGACTCAAAAAATTTTTTGTGCAACTAGGGTAAATGTAACTAAAGTTCTTAACATTTTCATCATCCATCGGATAACACAGTGTCTTATGGAAAATCACTTTCAATTAATTATTTTGCAAAAGTTACCATACATTTTGTGTTGAAACTTTTTGCAATAAGAGATAAATATTTGACTTATATTTACTATTTTTGAAAACTATGATTAGGTATCCATATATATATTTCTACTATAATTTTAAGTTTTATAAATTTTACATATACAAATGTACTATTCTTTAAGCTATTTCCTTCTGGTTGCTGTCCAGCATTCATTTTTTCTCCTTATTCTAAAATACTTAATTTTGCTATTTGTCTATTCTCATTCTAATTTACATCTCTTTTTCTTTTTCTATCTGACCTGCTCTCTCACACCCTATTTTCTTTCTAATGCCTTAAGACTTTGTTCTTTTTTAATTCTTTTCTCTCTTGTTTATTTTTCTCCCTTGTCTTTTTTCTTTCCTTCTTTCTGTCTTGTTTTGGTCTGTTATACCATCCTTTTCTACGTCCCCTTTCTCTCTTGCGCCTTCAATATTCTTCCTTTTTTTTTCTTCCTTTTTCCTTCCTTTTCCTTCTTGTTTTTTTTTCTTTTCTTCCTCTGTTTTCTTTTTCTCCCTCATCTTCTCTGTTGCATCTACACTTCCCTTTTACTTTTTCAGCACACATTAGTTTTTTTTTTCTCTTCATCCCCTACAAAAAATTTGTTACTCTAGTTCGTTAACTTATTTTTATTCACCATAATTTCCATTTTTTCACTCAAGTTTTCACATTCTATTCCTATCATGCTTTTCTTTGTCCTTATTTTCCACACTCTTTTTATTTTTTGATTAATTCTCAACTTTTCTTAAGAAATAAAATCTATTTAGTCGCTGTAACTATAATCTCTTTTCAATAATCGTCATTAAAAAAAATATATATATTAATTTTTTTCTGCTTAACATCAAATTCACATTTTCAACTAAATAATCAATTCTTTATTAGTTTCTATATTATTGTAATTTGAACTAAAAAAAGTTATGAAATCAAATCAGAAATTACTGTCAAGCATTCTTCTCTTAGTAATGCAAATTAGATAAACAATTACTTATCAGTTTACAGGAATCTTCCAATTTCTTATGGTAAAATGTGGCTGAAGAAAGTTGTGAAATAATCTCAAAAATTGACAAGTATTCTTTTTGTATTCGAAGTTTGTGATTCTTTATAGTTGTTCCATTATTTTTTTCCCTTTTCAATTTTGTACAATATTCTTCGTTTTAAAATGACTATGAGTATACTTGGTGGCACAGTGTCAGGCAGTTTAAGGTAACTAACAAAATGTACGCTTGTAGCAGTTGCAATCGATATACAAAACAATGAAACTGAAATTAAAATTAATAACTACTCAAATACAGACGTAAACAATACAAAAAAATTCTCTTATAAAAGTGTTAAATTGTACTGCAATTAGTATTGAAATTATTATTATTATTGCTTCAATTATCAGAGATAAGAAGTCAATTATGATGAATGAAAATTTTACTTTTATGTACAAAAGATAATGCCAATTGGTAATATAGATAGCAATATAATTTGAATTACAAAATTTATAGCTTTCTCTCCTACTCCTTATAACGTCTTATGTCCGTTTCTAATTAATTTCAAACGTATATTTTTTAACTTTTGGGTAAGTTAATATTATAAGTGCATAATATGTTTTTACTTTTAAATTTGTATTCAAACATAACGCGTCCCAACTTATCCTTTGACCAGTAATATGCAATGTAGTATGGACATAATTTTTGGTTTATAAACCATTTACACAGTAGATTAATTTTTATCCTTCCATACGTGCACGCACGATAAGACGAGGCGAGTTAATAATAATGTTTTTTATTGGTCTTGAAATGCATGTTTTTAAAAAGGTAAGGTCGTCTGAAATTAAAATATTTATACTGTTTATTAATAATATAAATAATGTACAATGTCCGCCGATAAACTGCCTGCCGCCGTGCCACCAAGTATACTCCTAGACATTTTAAGGTGGCTCCGGTACGCTGGGCCGTATCACGTTGGTGGCACGCTACTATGGAGCATCAACCTATGTTCAACTCGCTGGTGCTCTGTGACGTCGACAGATGACTCACATATATTTTAAGTATTTTTGAGACTAGACTTTCGTCTAATAGCTCGGGATTCTCAATAAACTGTTCTTTGGGATGTGTGAGTGTGAGTGTTCCTTGCTATCTTCGGCACCTATAGGTCTAAAAAACAGCAATAAGAACTTCGCATTCCCCAACGTCTTACGACTCGAGAAACAGCGATATTTGTGAGTATTTGTGTTTGAAAGGATGAAATAATAATTTCTGTATATTATACTCACTCTTACATTTCTCTGCTAGTGCTTATAATACAAAAACTTAACGCGTGTAAAATTTTATAAAACGCGAACTTAGAAAAGAGTCGTGGTAGTTGAAGAGAGATTATGCTGGTGCGTCTATTTGCTGAAGAGAGATGATGCTGGTGCGTCTGATTACTGAAAAGAGTGATTTGGGATCCGTGCGGGGTCTTTTTAAAACAATTGCTCCTCCTATGATTTGGGGGTAGTGAGCGGGGCTTCATGTGGCGTATGCGGATGAAGAGTCTAATTCGTTGATCCAGAAGAAGGGCAGGATTTCCAGTATTTTTCCGGGCGTTTCTCCCAATAAGTGATTCGTGATTTGCGGACCCAAATCTTAGGGGAGTGGAGTGCGGGGGTGGAGTCCAAAAGAAAGTTCCCTCAGTTGTTGGTAGATGTCTCTAGGATGTTCTTTTGCGAATTATTTGAACTTCGGTTTTTACATTAATTTTCGGTTGGCATAAATTTTTTATTATTTATAACGCATAGGAAATTGTAAAATAATTGATATTATTATTTTATCGGAAAGAGAAACCGTTATTAGTGAGAATTCTTAATATTAAAATATAAAACGACACAAGTTGTAAATATAAAAATTGCTGTGAATATGCAATCGTTAAGTAAGTAAATACTAATTGTAATATTGTGAAGATTTATATCAATTATCTCACAATTGGCGACAATAGAATTACGTTTCCGTTACGCAAATTATATAAAAAAATAGTATATGAAGTAATAATGTCAGTTCTGGACTAAGTTAAAATATTTAATTTACCATTGAAATTTTAAAATAAAAATGTTTTTAGAATATTCATAAATTTGTTCTGTGTTAATTTTGGATGTTATTTATAATTAGTCTAGCTCAAAAACATTTATTACAATTATACGAAAGAGGGTTTTCGGGAATATAATTATAATCGGTATATAAAAGATAGAATGTTTATAACGTAATCGCTATCGAGTTTTAACGATTATTAACGGGTAAAATCCCCTTTACGTGGTAACGGTAAGTTAGTTGATACAGGATTCAAGTTCAGATAAAGCATTCAAGTTAAAATAAAATATTAATAATAAATTTGAATAGTGAAAGGAAAAAGAACTTTGCTGAGATCGGAAAATTTAATGGAAATTCATTGCTGAAAATTATCCTAAAAAGAAAAGAGATGATCATTACTTTATTATTAATATTAGTCTAAAATGAAAGCTAATGCACTACACTAACATGCTAAGAGATATGCTTATTTAATTTTAACTCAGGTGTATAAAAATTAAAAATATTATTTATTGAATTAAGGGGATGTGATACTCAATATTTACCGACCGAGACGTTTGTTGTCTGCTATGATGCATTCTGGATTGCAGCTGCGTAAATACTGCAAATTAGCTAAAATGAGGACATCATTGCACTTCCTTAGATAATAATCTACCATTCTGTAAAGTTTCGAGCAGATTAATAAAGTCCCCTGCACACGACATGTCCACAAAAAATCAAGTCTACCGTGGGCTGTTTGGAAAACTTTGTAGAAATGCCATTCCTAGCAGCGTGCATGTATCGACTTGAATCTTTGTATGGATATAGCTTATTATCTAATGAAGTGCAATGATGTCTTCATTTTGCTTAATTTATAAAAAAAAAAATAAAAGATTTTATTGCCTCTTAGCACTTGTATCATGCTACTAGACCAAAAGGTGGCGACACATGCTCATTCTTTTGATGTGAGTATGCTGCAAATTGGTTTTAAGCGGTATCGGTGACGGTCATATTTTAATAGTGCAAGTTCGATGCCGACTGTCCGAGGTAAAACTTACAAATATATAATATTCGAAAATTCGTGTCGTGGCTTGTTAACCAACAACGACTTATATTGTTCGCCAAGTGCAGAGTGACAGCGTGAGTCTCGACTCTCGGTAATAGTGCAGATTTTAAAGGCCGACGTCGTACATGCTAACGTGTGCAGAACAAAGAATCCTGGGCTTTGTTACTTAACTTGAAGTTACTTATAGATATCTCATCGTTCAGTGACTACTGGGAGGTTATTCTCTAACTATCTCACTGGTGAGATAGGCATATTTCTCTTTAAAGAAGCGCCCCGATTGGTCAAAACAGATTATCTCACAAGTGAAATAGTTACACGGAAAAACTTTTTTGATAAATCTAACTTGACTTGCTCAAGTAAATTATTTTGGGAGTTTGTGTAATAAACGCCACCTTAACCTGCGGTAACATTTACCGTAGTCGACAGTGACGGTTATTGTATAATACCCAAGCAATCGTGACTTGTTTTTTCTAGATGATTTTATCGCGGAGTCCGATAGAAGTATAAAGCAGTGTTAAATGTGAGTGTTTTAAACTCACAAAATGGAAATTAGAAAAATTCATCGAACGATTCGAAAGTATTATAAAACCAATGTTATATTTATAACCTCCCTAACCTCTCATAATGTACAAAAATAAATGTTCATTATATTTACATGCATGTATTTGCTATTTGAAATATCTGATTTTAGTTTACACTTTAAAATTTTCTTACCATTTTTATGATTCTAAACTTTCTGTAATTAGCATAGAGATTTTTAAGTAAGTTTATAATGCATTAAGAAATGTACAGCTCATAAACCCAGTTCAAAGAATTATTGAATTATTATCAAACCTTGAAAATCTGCACTCGAAAACAATTATCAGGATTAACTATTTTTATATAGTATGTAAGA
>UELU01139776.1:0-11133 GCA_900490025.1 Megastigmus dorsalis | reverse complement strand
GCCCCTCCCCCACCACTCAACACTTGTGCAGAAGAGCACATATGTACAGGTGAGAAAGTAGGTCCCCCTCCCCCTCCCCTCTCCACCACTCAACACCTGTACATGTGAGAAAATATATCATCGGTGTTTGCATTACTTTTACAGTGAATATCAACATGTGATGCATGAACAAGACTGTGTAAAAATTAACATGTGTTGTATAAATTTACCAAGACCAACTGAAAATTTCTTATATTTTAAAAATTTTTAAAATGAAGAGAAAGCACCCTTTGTTATATATGCCGATTTTGAATGTCTATTGAGACCTGTTCAAGATTGTAATGCCTACGAAAAACACGAAGCCTTTAGTATAGGTTATTACTTAAAATGCAGCTACGATGACTCATTTTCATATTATCGCTGCTACAGAGGTCCAGAACCAGCAAAATGGTTTACTCAAGAGTTATTAAACTTGGCAAAAAATGTAGAAAATATTTTAAAAATTTCTATATCAATGAAGCAATTATCGTGTGAACCAGAGCAGGCTTTAAAAAATTCAACTAAATGTCACATTTGTGGAAAACCATTAAACGAGAAAAAAGTTCGAGATCACTGCCATCTCACTGGAAGGTAAAAATTTGAAATATATATAGATATTTAAACACACGTCTACATTATTTTACATTTTAGATATCGAGGTGCAGCTCACGAATCTTGTAATCTAAATTATCAAGACTCTCGCAGTGTTCCAGTTATTTTCCACAATTTTACTGGCTACGATTTTTCTAATTAGAGATATAGCTCAAAGCTTTTCTGGAAGAATGGACGTTCTACCTTTAAATAAAGAACGCTTCATTTCATTTACAAAACACATCGATGGTAGCAATATCAATTTTAAATTCATCAACTCTTACAGATTTATACCATCATCACCAGACAAATTAGCTTCATATTTAAAAGAATTACCAATTTAAAAAAATGAATTTTCTAAAAACGTATCACTATCAGAAGACCAATTTAAATTATTGAAAAGAAAAGGTGTTTTTCCATATGAATATTTAGTTTTAGAAGAAAAACTTAATGATTCACAACTACCTTGCAAAGAAGCATTTTATAGCAGTTTAAATGACTGTAGTGTGTCAGAAGAAGATTACGAACACGCAAAAAATGTTTGGAAAATTTTTAATATTTCAAAATTTAGGTAATTTTGTATTTACACATATTAATGAAATTTTAATTATTCAACATTATTAATTATAACCTTGTTTATAGGTCAACACTCTGACTTATATTTGAAAACAGATGTCTTACTCTTGGCTGACATTTTTGAAAATTTTCGCAATAGCTGCATTAATACCTACGGTTTGGATCCTGCACACTATTATACAACGCCAGGTTTCACATGGGATTCAATGCTCAAATATACAAGGATAAAATTAGAACTGCTTACTGATATCAATAAAGTGATGTTTATTGAACGTGGAATAAGAGGTGGAATAAGTCAGTGCTGTAGCCGTTATGCTCATGCTAATAATAAATACATGGGTAGTGAATACAATGCAGATGAGGTAGCGAAATACCTTATCTATTTTGATGTAAATAACTTATACGGCTGGGCCATGGAACAACCCTTACCTTATGGAGGATTTGAGTGGGTTAAAGATGTTGATAATATAGATTTCAACATTACCGACGATTCATCGATTGGTTACATTTTAGAAGTAGACTTGGAGTATCCTAAATAGCTGCATGATATACATAAGGATTTACCGTTTTGCTCAGAGCACAGTAAACCACCTAATTCTTCACAAGCTAAATTACTTACAACTTTATATGCAAAAGAACGATATGTTCTGCACTATCGTAATTTAAAACAAGCTCTAAGAAATGGATTAAAACTTACAAAAATACATAGAATCTTGAAATTTAATCAGCAGCCTTGACTCAAGTCATACATTGACTTAAACAGCAAAATGCGTCGAAATGCTAACAATGAATTCGAGAAAAATTTATATAAACTAATGAATAATGCTGTTTTTGGTAAAACTATGGAAAATGTAAGGAAACGAGTTAATGTTAAAGTAGTGACAAAGTGGAATGGACGTTACGGTGCAGAAGCTCTAATTGCTCAGCCAAATTTCCACAGTCCTACAGTAATTGATGAAAATTTAATTCTCATAGAATTAAACAAGTTAGATGGGTTAATGAATAAACCGATTTATGTGGGTCTGTGTGTACTAGACTTATCCAAGATCTTGGTATACGACTTTCACTATAGTTATATGAAAGAACAGTTTGGAAAAAATTGTAAGCTCTTATATACTGACACCGATAGTTTAATCTATGAAATTCAGCATACAGATATATACGAAGCTATGAAGCGCAACATTGAAAAGTTTGATACGTCAGACTATTCGATAGATAATGTTTTTGGAATACCACAAGTAAATAAAAAAGTGGTGGGCTTAATGAAAGATGAGTGTAATGGTGAAATAATGACTGAGTTTGTAGGTCTTCGCAGCAAAATGTACTGTGTGCGAGTTAACGGTAAAGATTGTATTAAAAAAGTAAAAGGTGTGAAAAGTGGGGTAGTTAAAAATACAATCTGTTTTGATGATTATTTAGAGTGTTTACGAAATATGTCAACGCAAACTAGAGAACAATGTATTATTCGCTCTCATGAGCACAGTGTGTTTACTGAGAAACAAACAAAATTAGCTTTAAGTCCTTACGATGATAAACGATATTTAATGCGCGGTGAAACGGATACTTTACCTTAGGGGCATTATAAAATAATCCAAATTGATGTATGATAATGTAAATAAATAAACATTTTTTTATTTATTGTAATTATTTATTTAATCATACAAAACCTTTTAAATACTTTAGATAATTACAAATCAGATTTTCTTATCCAGCTATTGTGTGAATTATCAAATCCTAACCATTTCACATAAATTTGAATTCCACGCTTCTTGAGAATTTTCTCAACAAGATAGACGTCTGGATATTTTACTCTCTGCAATTCTTGTTCATAGAAACCACCAGCGATGGGTTGATCTCGGTAGTCCTTTAGTTTATACGTTGTTGGATTAGTAGCTGCTACTTGATTTACAGTAAAAATTTCTGCTGACCAGTTGGGTGTGTAGCCCTTTTCAAACACCTGTTTCAGCTTGCTTACTCGAACTTTATCACCAACCTTGAACTTTGCTCGTCTCCTGGTCGACTTAGCTTTTCGAGCAAATAGTGCAAGTACTGCAGCTTCATTTTCAGGTCTAACATCTTGAGGTCTCATATGAATAGTACGATGAATCGTACTATTATATGCTTCTAATAAATTAGGTAAAATATCTAACCACTTGTACTTGCCTCGTCGACTGAATTGCATCCACATCCTAGTCTTGAGCGTGCGATTGAAACGCTCACACACTGATGCTTTAAGATTGATATACGTAGAATAGTGATGAATGTTATACTTTTGCATCAGGCTTTGAAATTGTGAATTATAAAATTCTTTGCCTTTATCAGTCTGTAAATTTTTAGGTATACGTCCCTGCTGCAGTACAGAATTCATGGCTGCGCTAACGTCATATCCGGCTTTTTGCTTTACAGGTACAGCCCAAGCGTATTTGGAGAACACATCGATAACTGTTAACATATAGTGGTAGTCTTTATTCTCTCGAGCATAGGGCTGCATCTCCACAAGGTCTGCTTGCCAGGTTTTATCTAAGCCTCGAACATTAAATTTTCAACGAGGATAATTTCGTCGTGCAGGCTTGTGCAGCTCGTCCACTAGTCTTTGATGTTGCATTATAATTTCTTGTAACCTTGACTTTCGGGGTAGGAACGAGTATTTGTTGAAAATTTTTTAGTGTACTCTTTCCAGTTAGATTTCGCTTTATTATCTTTTTTCAAATCTTTTTCTTTAAGTTGAGTATAACCTACGGTGCTTTGATTTTAACCCATTTCTACTGATGTGAAAAATGCAACTAACACATAAAAGGTAAGAGACATCTAGTATTTATAGAGTTATAATTTTATGAAGTACTATTTTTCTCAGGTGTATACACTCTGAGATCTATAGGATCAAGTTTTGTAGATAAACGAGCTAATACATCTTTCATAGTTTTAATATCTACATCAAAATTATTAAGCTTCTCTTCCATATCAGCTCTTAGATCTTCAAACTTGCTCAAATTAGTTCGTAAATTAGATATCTTGCTGTTTAATATTTGAAAATCTGCAGAACGTAAGCGATACACAGTTCCTAGATTTACAGCACCATCCATGCGTGTAGGATTAGCCACATTAGTCAGTTATTTGTTATCCATGTCATACTGACCATCAGAAGTGACTTTAAATCTAACTCCAGGAGGGCCACGGCTCCCTGCACTTCGCTCAAGATTACGACCGAATACGTCAACGCTCATATTCAAACTGATTGCAATACCATTAGAAATGCCTTTATATCTAACTTCTGGAGATGTATCATTCTCTTCACTAGTTTCACCTATATACACAGCTTTTTTCTGGCTACTTTTTACACATATATTCATTATACTTTCGTTCAAGTACAGGATTAATAATTTCACTTAATCTCTGGATTCTCATTCGGAAACGTTCTCGATCACGTGCTACTTGCTCCCACTCCCCCCGACGTGCTTCTCGATGGGCGTACGACCACACGTACATTACGTGCACATCGATGTTGCCAAAAGTGACTTTCTTCATTTTAATTTACAAAGCCTGCTTCTTGAAGTTCCTCAATAATTGAATGAATCTCGTTTGTATGACTTTGATTACCAGCTGACAATTCAGCGATGAGTAAACGAAGACGATCAACTAATTCATTGGGATCGTCGCAATACAGGTAATCCATAAGCATATTCTTTTTGGCGAGTTTGTATTGTGGTAAACGAACTCCAGATCCTTCAATCTTTCCTCTATTCAATAACTGATCAAAGAATGGACCTATGTAATATTTATATTTGTTATTTTTGGATCGTCGAATTGGATTTTCTTCGCTGTAATCTTTTCTAAATGCATTTGTCATTTCAACAATTTTTCGATAATTACTTAAATCATCAGCTGTTACAAGGTTTGGATCAGGTTGACTTTTAAATATCAATTCGAGGAAACCCTCTGTTATTGGAAAATTTACCATCTGAACAATGGCATAATTGTCAGCAAAAGTAATAGGTGAATCACCAATGTTCCACGTTCCATCTTCTTCTTTTCGAACACCATACACATTGTCCCGTAACTTTGAGCTCAAATTAAAATATTTTTCATAAGGCGAATTAGATTTTTCTCTTTCTTCTCCCACTTCTGCTTCTTCAATTTTTCCAGTTTCAAATTCATCATTTACTATAGTACTACTATTGCTTCTATCACCTTCATTATTAACTTTACTCTTAAGATTTAAGCTCTTTTTTTGTTTTTCGTTTTGATTAATATCAACAAGTTTCTCAAGAGGCTCAGTAATAGGCTTAAACGTCTCACCCATAACCTTGTCAAAGCCAGTCTTTTGCTTTGCAGCAGCCTATACTTTTTCTTAATGGCATCCCTCACCTTAACAATTTGGTTAAGAGTCTTTTTCTCACTTTTAATATCATTCATGTTGCCGTTTCAATTAACCAAAGTAAACTAAACCATTTACTTTGAATGTAACTTATTTATTAAAAAATGATCAAAACCTTTTCTATATTTACCACTGTCAAGTGCACTCTCTTTGTCGATAACGAAAAATCCATATTTATCATCGTTCCAACAGGTTAAACATAAATCTTTTAATTGGTTATACGACATATCTGTAGTCACATGATCATTATACATATGCTTTAAATTCATATCATCTTGTCGAAAAAGCACTAATAAATTAACATTATCGCGAACCAGATGTTTTGGAATATGTGCATAAGATTGACAAAGATAGAAACAATCTAAATTCTTATGTCTTCCCATGCTCAAAAAATTCTTAATATTATCTTGCTTTTCACAAGCTATATCGTCTAATATCATGAGTGAATTTGGGAGTACATTATCCAACGATATTACTGCATTATGATCTTTGAATGGAAAGTATTGAATAGTACTTATAGGTTCTAAGAGAAATTGATATTTAGGTTGCAGCGACTTAGAGTACGCGTACACATTTTCAAATCTTACTCCTCTCGTATGTGTTATGAGAGAGAGCAATGAATTAGTTTTACCACAATTAGATGGACCACAAAAAATAGCTCTAATATTATTAGGTAGTAACTCCCCATGACGTCTTTGTGCTCTCTTTTGATGTATCATGAGACTACCAAAATTCGTAATTGGTAGGTTAACGTTTTGCTTTTTAAATTTCATCGTGCTATATGTTTACTGTCTCCAATAGAACTGACTACAAGTATATAAATACAATGCTTATATATCTTAAGAGTCAGTCTATTGCTGATCCCTGAAGCGTTAACATTATGATTGTGCACAAACAGCGAACACACAAAGGTCGAGGTTTATTGAATACAGTTATAAATAAGCTTCCTTTCGAATTACATTTACCAGGATATCAGTACTGTGGCCTGGGGACTAAACTCATTAAGCGTCTCGCTCGAGGTGACCCTGGGATCAATCCCTTGGATAAAGCTGGCAAAGAACACGACATCACCTACTCGCAGAATCAAGAGAATCTTGAAGCCAGACACGCTGCTGATAAAATATTAGCTAAAAAAGCTTGGCAGCGAGTTTCCAACAGAGACGATAGTCTTGGTGAAAAAGCAGCCGCTTTTGCGGTAACAAGTGCTATGAAAGCGAAAACTAAATTTGGAATGCGTGTTAAGAAACGATGACCTGCTACTGCATTAGCTGCAGTCGTTAAGGCTGCTGCAAAATCAGCATCAGTTCCTAGTAATAATTCTCATACGATTATTCGTAGTGCCTTAAAAGGTGCTCAGCAAGCTGTCAAAAAAGCTGGTGGTAAAGTAAGCATACGTGTCCCACGTGTACTACCAGTTCCTACAAAAGTAGGAGGATTTCTACCTTTCCTCATTCCAATATTTGCTGGTTTAAGTCCAACTGGTGCACTAGCAGGTGGCGCTGCTGGCATAGCTAAAGCTGTGAATGATGCCAAAGCAGCTAAACAACAAATTGAAGAAAGTAAAAGACATAAGCAAACGATGGAAAATATTGCTCTTGATAAAGGTCTCCACATAAACCATACAAAAAGGCTATGGCATATATCTAAAACCTTACAGTGGACGAAGTCTCAACAGAACAAAGGAAATAAAAAGTAAAAAAGCGAGTGAAAAAAAAACTTTACTTTAAAATTACCGAAACATGCACTGGCAGACGCTGATTTACTAAAATATGCACGAGTCTTAAAAATTCCACATTTTCGAGGTGTTTTTATGCGAAATGCATTACCAGCTAGTAGTCCACGTTATCATGAGTCAGGAATTATTAATCATGATGATGCAAGTGGGCCGGGAACACACTGGATAGCTTACCGTAAAAGGGGTAAGAATATAGTATATCTCACCAGTTTTGGTGATCTGCAACCACCTTCGGATCTTTATAATTACTTTGGAGTCAGTAACATTATAAAATACAACCATGAAAGATATCAAGATTACAATTCGTATAATTGTGGTCATCTTTATTTGAAATTTCTACATGGATGTCTATAAAATACAGTGCAACAGTTATATCACACTAGTATTACTTTTACCGTCATGAGCGAATCATTAACGCTAAGCGTATCTGGAATATCTTCCGTAATAGAAGTTCAATATTTTCCACCTATCGAATTGTCTGCAGAAAAACATCACGTTCTTGGATTCGTTGAGCTTTTAACCTTTAATTCTATACCTAATATCGATACTGAAAATAACAAGGTTTACGTTGGTGAAAAAATAATCACTTTACCAACAGTTAGCTGGGAGATACAAGGCATTGAGCAACACCTGCATACGATACTTTCACCTAAAGGCATATCAATAAGTATTAAGCCTAATAATAATACTCTGCACTGCGTTATTGAGTGCAATAAAACCATTGATTTCCGTCCGAAAGATTCCATTGGAAGATTGTTGGGTTTTACAAAGCGTACTCTCTCACCTGATACTGTGCACGAGTCTGATTTCCCTGTAGCTATTTTAAAAGTGAACGCTGTACGAGTTGAGTGCAACATTACATCTGGAGCGTATATAAACGGAGAAAAAGTGCATACGATACATGAATTTTTTCCAGCTGTACCACCTGGCTACAAAATCAGTGAAGTCCCAACACAGGTTATTTACTTACCCATTTCAGTAAAAAGTATCGATAATCTACAGTTGCGCATCGTCGATCAAGACCGAAACTTGCTAAATTTTCGTGGAGTAGTTATAACTATTAGACTGCATATAAAGTCATCCTTATAATTATGGGTATCGTGTACAACCGTAAGGTTGCTAAAAGCTATGCACAAAACATTCTACATCAACGAAAAGTAGCTAGAAAAATTGGTAAAGGATATAATAAGAAGGGATCATGTCATCGAACGATCAGTCTACAACGAACGGTCAAAGTGCTGACACCACAGAACATTCGCTTCCTAACAAGTCTAGGACTAAAAGTTCGCAGAACCGCTGGAAGAAAATAGTTTGCATAAGCTTCTGTTGCATAGAAAAAAAATGGAGGACATACTAAACTTTCAATCATCCATCGAATTCGATGAGTCAATCATTCACTATGAGGTGCGTGCGCATCAGCCTTACACATCATCTTCATTCAATAACAGTGATGAAATTCGTATTTCCATACAACATCAAGATCTCTGTGTTTTACCATCACGCAGTTCGTTACACCTTTGCGGTCAATTGATGAAAGCAAATAGTACAGCAGTTGTCAACACTACATTTGTGAACAACGCTCCTTGTCATCTTTTCGAAGAAATTCGATATGAAATAAACGGTGTGGAGATCGATAAGTGTAAAAATGTTGGTTTGACAAGTCTCATGAAGGGTTGGGTGTCATTTAATCCTTCTCAGAGTTTAGATAATGAAGGCTGGCTTGATGTTACTGAAACTGAAAAAATAACAGATAATACTGGATATTTCGATATTTCCGTACCGTTTAGTATGATTCTCGGCTTCGCTGAAGACTATCGCAAAATCATAGTAAATGCAAAGCATGAACTTGTACTGACAAGTTCAAAAAACGATTTAAATGCT
The DNA here is from genome assembly GCA_900490025.1 of Megastigmus dorsalis. NCBI lineage: Eukaryota > Metazoa > Arthropoda > Insecta > Hymenoptera > Megastigmidae > Megastigmus > Megastigmus dorsalis. The sequence goes on along the minus strand of UELU01139776.1, from coordinate 1,957 downwards.
ATTATACAAACAGCGCCAGTACAAGGAGAAGCAGTAGAAGAGTTTAAGATCAACCTTATAAAAATTGAATGGTTAATGCTGTATGTAACGCTGTCTGACAAAAACAAAATACGTTTATTCAACTATCTGCAGAAAAGCAAACCAATATCTATGAGTTTCCGTAGCTGGAAACTCTATGAGTATCCACTATTACCTACAACATCACAGCATGTTTGGACTGTTAAAACATCGAATCAGTTGGAGAAACCTCGTTTTGTCATTTTAAGCTTTCAGACTAATCGTGAAGGACAGAGATTAGTTAATGCAAGTCGATTTGATCATTGTAACATAAGCAATGTTAAACTCTATCTCAATTCACAATACTATCCTTATGGCAACCTCAATGTTAACATTGAACAAAATCAATATGCTGTACTATATAGTATGTATACCAACTTTTAAAATGCATATTACGGAAAAGAAACCGTAGAACTTATGCTTAAAAAAGCAAATTATATAGAATATGTTCCCCTCATTGTTATCGATTCTTCGAAGCAAACTGAGTCACTAAAACAGGCTCCAGTTGATGTGCGTCTCGAATTTGAAGCAGAAGAAAATTTTCCTGCGGGGACATCAGCCTACTGCTTAATTTTACACGATCGAATTGTGGAATACAACCCAATGAGTGGAGACATTAGAAAAATACAATAAAGATTTTTGTTGCTAGGGAGGGGATAACTCTATAAAAGTAGAATGCAACTGATTTTATTAGTCAGTTACGATGGAGTATCTGGTGGATGTACACGGCTTTAAGCTACCTGCCAACAAGTTCATTGTGAAGGAACTCGCTATAGTTCCACTAAATTTTAATCGAGAAACGCATGTGTTTCTTTTTAAACCACCAATAAAATGGCAGGAATTGCCAGCTAAATACAAAGGTATAAACTGTTGGGTACAGCGCAATTATCATGGAATTCCTTGGAATACCAAAAATGATGAAGATTATAAAAAATTGGGCAAAGTGCTTCGAACGGAGCTACAGGATGCAACTACAGTTTATGTAAAAGGTTCCGAGAAAAAAGAATGGCTTAAAGAATTTAATTTTAATGTCTTCGATTTGGCGAACTTGGGTTTTCCATCGATTCAAAAACTGCAATTTAATACTTTAAAGTTACTGTGTACTCATCATAAATTAGCTTTCGAGGCAAAATGTTCACATCGAAACGTTCTACTGTTAAAAAAGTTTTATCATGATAATACTCCATCGCTAAATCGATCATTGAAAATATTCTTCAAAACTGAACATCTGTCATTTATGAGCCCTGTAGACATTGCTCAGCTGCCAACAAGTTTTCTCACAACTTTTGCAGCAAATAGTATAGAGCAGGCATAGGGGAAATTATCGGAAGAAGTGAGAAACGATCCTGATGTACTAAAATGTTTAAGATGTAAACAACATAATTTTAATGATGCAATACCACCTTTAAAAAAGCATTGTGTACACTGTATGCTAAGAGAGAATGAATAAAAAATGAATGAAACTTATTTATTGAGTTTTTTATTTCAACAATACTATACCTCCTCCAATTACAGAATATTCTTCAAGATGACATCATTTAAATTTGATTGAACTAGAGTTTGAACAGCGCGCGTTGTGCGAGAAATTCTTCGAAGGGTCACCTGCGAAGAGAGTGTAAAAGAGAGAGCACTGGACTGAGCGCGATGACTAATGCGTAACGCATAGTTCACTGCGCAGCTCTCTCTCACTCACTCTCTCCCCTCAAAGCAATACACGATTTTCGGCACTTTAGTGTAATTTGATACCCTATCTCCATCCACTTGTCCGTTACTTCTCACCTCTATCTCTATCTCTCTCACTCTCTCGGATGATGCAATATCCGGTATCTGCGCTGCTTAACTTCTAGAACCTTCTAGAATATTCTAGAGAACTTGTGACGTCATTTGCACCTGCACGGCT
>UELU01139769.1:1031-11866 GCA_900490025.1 Megastigmus dorsalis | reverse complement strand
CCTGTAGCGCTCGCCTGAAGACTTTGCAGTCTCCGGCCCCAGCGGCGTGTCTGCACTCTGGGCCCGCGTCCCCTGCTTCTTTGCACAAGAAGCAGTACGGGTCCTTCCTGCAGGCCTCCCTGTGGTGGCCGGGCTCGCCGCACTTGTAGCAGTGGGTAGACCGGTCCGCTCCTTTACACTCCCGGCTGAGGTGCCCGTACCCAAGGCATCTAAAACATCGCACCACGTTTGTACGCCTTCGTACTCGGCGCTCATCATACCGACGCGAATGTGACCCGCTGCGGGGAGCGTATCCGCTTCGGCCATCTCCAGCGTCGCCGTCGCTAACTTCAGTCCTTTTCTGTTTGGTCCCATGACCCTGACCGTCCTCTCTTGTGTTGTTAAGCTAAGCGCCCTGTCGAGCGCCTGCTCCACCTCGCCCACTTCGGTTAGGAAGTCGAGGTCCCTGAATTCCAGGGTGACTTTACCCCCTTCAGCCCTAACCGTGCCGATGCCGGCCACCGTTTTCTCTAAGTTGGCTGCGAAGGCCCCTCGGTCGGAGTTCCTCGCCAGCCGGAGCAACACGTCGCCCCTCTCTGTCTGTATTGCACCCAGAAACCTCGTGTTGCAGCTATCTGGGTTGATCTCCTTGCGTATCTTTCCGAGGACGCTGGCATAGGTCTGCCTTTCGGAGACCTTCACTGTCATCGTCGTTGGCCTGGTATTCTTCCTGCTCCGTTCTGTTTTAAAAAGTAGAAATTTATTAATTTACTCTTTTGAAATAAGGGAAAACCATTTTATCCTTTTCAAAAGAGTAAAATGTTAATTTTACTCTTTTCAAAAGAGCGATTCTAGTTTTTTCTACTTTTGAAAAGGGAGAATCACAAAATTTCTACTTTTTTGCGCCAATTTTTACTCTTTAGGGTTTAGAGTGTATAAAATAAAGAAAATCAAATTAAAAACATACGACTCTAAAACTTGCATTAGCTAAACGACAAAAATTTAGCGTCACAATTCTTTTGAACAATTTTTCCGTTTTTTTTTTCATTTTCCCAAAGAGAAAAATCCGGCGTTACTGCCTGATGGCGTAGCTGAATCTGCAGGTTTTGTGGGTCTTGTGGTCCCTGAGACCGTCATACTTGTTGTTTGATGTCCGCGAGTGGTACTTCCTTTGGCTTGGTGCTTTTCTTGCTCATGTGATGAAGTATATATCTGTTTATGGAGATCTCTATTATCATCTTCATCACTTGGAAAATAACAAATATATCTGCACTTGCTGTTCCAAAGACCATTACTTTATCCCATAACTTGTCCCATGTTGACTGTACTATTTTGTCTAGTGTTCCTTCGTTTAGTAGTTTCGTGATGGTTCCCTCTTGATCCGATGCTAGATGTCCGTGCATCTCTTTCGCGAAATCATTTAAGAGTGCTCCTTGTTCGACTGGAAACATTATACGTTCTTTTAATGCCTCGACGTCTTCCTCTGAATATATTCCGCTCTTCGCGAGTGAATTAAGGTTCACATAACATGAAGTTGGTTCTACTATTGGTTTCATTACCACTGGCTCGCCTGCTCCCGTAGGCAATGGCATGATTTTATACCACTCCCTTTCAATGAAATAATGTGATGGTAAAATCGAATTGCAAGATATCTTGGTACCTCTGCTTTTCAAAATATGTGTCCTAGGTGTCAAAAACATGGTGGCATTATTTCGAGTTACTTGTAACTCTGAGTAACATGACTCGCAGTGTTCTATTTTGACTTCAACTGGAATGCATTTTATGACATGCACAACCTTTCCAGCTGCGACTGCCATATAGCCTGGTCCCTTCATTAGATCGTATGCCAATTGATATGATGCTTGTGTCGCTATCGCTAAAGCATTTTTAGAGTTTCGCGCTCCAATCTGCTTCTCTGCATGAGTGCGTCACGGTATAGTCTCTTGAGTTCGGTTTTTATATGCCTCTCTACATATACAAATTTTGAATTTACATGTGCAAAGATGTCAAGTTCGCTTATTGATGCTCTAAATTTTTTTGCAAATGATGTACCTTTTTTGGTTTCGAAAATTACTAATTTCGGATGCTCGGTTTGGATCAGTTTATAACCACATAACGAATTTTCAGACTTAGCTGCTAGCGCAAAAGTTATCTGATCTGAGGTTAAAGTATATACGGTTTCTTGTGTATTAAAATCTAAGTCAATCGCTTTATGAGCAGGGCCTTCATACAGAATGCTATACTTATAAAAGTCACACGTATCAATCGGCATAGCATTCCAGAATGTGTGCCCCCCTTGCACATCTAAACATGTAGTATCGGATAAGGTACATATCGTGCCTGATGGAAAATGAATTTTATTCTCTTCGTTGTCAACTCGCACTATTCGCTCTAAAATAGTGATCTTTCAAATGCCCTGTACTACTACAGATTCCCATGATCCAAATGGATCAGAATAACTTTCCCTCTTATAATTACCGTTTTCATCAATGTGTCCCGCATATACCATTGGAATAGTTCTGCTTTCATTTACCCTCATTCCGCTTACTACATATGTATTGCTCAATCGCAATATTCCGGTTACATATAGTCCTTCGCACGCTGTACGACTAATTTCGTATATATACTCGTTCCATCCGTACTGTACTGCAGAGTTATATCAATTCCATAATATATAATACATTTCTTTGAACTTCCAGTTTGCATTGGACAACTTTCGTTCAAATGATTAAATTGCAGCAATTGTATATAGCTCTTGGTTATATTGTATGTACTAGGAGGCATATTGCATGTTATCACTTCTATTAAAGATACAGTTGTTACATTTAGTGATCGCGTCCCATAATCACAGCTAATAACCCCTAGTGATGGTTGAACTAGGATGGATATTATCAGAATTAGAATCATCTGTAATCAGAAAAAAAAATGCCTAATTACAAATCACTCTTCTTCTGAGTCCTTTCCATTTTTATTTTTAATTACACAAGCCAACAAAATGAGACTGACTTCCTTACCCAGAAACCAGACTATACTTATCCGAAGGTTTTCGGTGCGCTCACTCCAAATCTAACCTCAGAATATCAGGTCAGGATTTTAAGATATCCTAACGTAAAAGTGCAAAAAACACCGTTTTTGCCCGTATTCGAGGTTATATAAGCACGACACGTTTCTTTTTCACAAAAAAAGTACACCCGGCATCTTAAAGTATGTCTTCCTTTTTCAAATGGCGTCGAGTTTGTTAAAATATCTTTTTTTTTCGATGAGATACAACAATTTTAAGTTTACAAATTTTTAAATTTTCCTACCTCTGGAAAATTACACAGGCTGACAATTTTCAGAACCAGAAAACAGATAATACGTTCCCGAAGGTGTTTAATGCGCTGAACCCGAATCTGGCCTCAGAATTGACCCATTACCCACGGTTTTCGAGATATTCTAACCTAAGAATGCGAGAAACACGTTTTTTTGCTATATTTGAGGTTATGTAGGAAAATTTGAAAATTTGTAAACTTAAAATTGCACTATCTCATCGAAAAAAAAAAAGATATTTGAACAAACTCGACGCCATTTGAAAAAGGAAGACTTACTTTAAGATGCCGGGTGTACTTTTTTGTGAAAAAGAAACGAGTCGTGCTTATATAACCTCGAAAATGGGCAAAAACGGTGTATTTTGCACATTTAGGTTAGGATATCTCAAAATCCTGACGTGATAAAGCAATTTTGAGGCCAGATTTGAAGTCAGCGCATCGAAAACCATTGGAAAACTATAGTCTGGTTTCTGGATAAAAATTTTGTTGACCTGTGTTATTATTTCGCGATTAATGTGAGATATTCTTAGACGGTTAGCACGCACAATTTTTTATGCTTTCTGTACTTGAATTTTAACGCTGTTTTTATTAATTACTTCTAAAATTCTATGCGGCCATGTATGATGATTACCAAACTTCCCGGGCTTTGGCCCTCTTAACAGAAAAACATAATCTCCAATTTAAAAATATTTTTGGTTAATATTTCTGTCATAGTATTTTTCTGCTTTGTATTTTGAATCCACTAGGTTGTCATATACTAACTTCCGAATTCCCCGGAGTCTAGTTACAAGATTTTTTACGTAACCTTGATATGTAGGTACTAAGTCACTATCGCGAAGTGGATCGCTGGATGGTAATCGTGCTAAACGATGAAACACGACTTCATAAGGGGTGAGTTTAGTACTTTCTGATACGGAAGTATTATAATTTAACAATGCGATATCCACCGACTGGTCTCGCTCTAAATCTTTTTCAGAGTACTGCTTTAAAAATTTACCTAGCGCGTGATGAGAACTTTCTAAAGAACCATTGCTCTGCGGGTGAAATGCAGTTGTTTTAATCCGTTTGATTTTAAATCTCTTGGCAATCCTTTGCATAAGTGCGCTAAGAAAATTTCGTCCTTGATCGGTCAAAATAATCTTAGGGGCTCCAAATACATAAATAAGTTTTTTTATAAACGCGTCAGCAATGGTTGTCGCGAGCGCATTTTGCAAATGTGCTGCAAGACAGAACTTACAATTAGATAGCTGGTCCTGCATAGTTAAAATGTATTCGTTCCCGTTTTTAGTCACCGGTAATGGTCCTACTACATCTAATGCGATTTTTTCAAAGACATTGCCTGGATTATTTGTAATTACCTTAGGCTGTTTAGTTTTTAACCTGAATAATTTCTTTAACTGGTAATCTAAACATTGCTATATACGCCTCTGTATATCTTGTTTAAGATTCTCCCAGTAATAATTCTGTCGAATCCGTTTAAAACATTTCGATACTCCGCGGTGTCCTCCTATTGGTGAACTATGCAATTCATAAAATATTTCGTCTCTTTTATCGAGTGGCACATATTTTACTGTTCCACTACAGATTATTACTTTAATATCGTACTTCTTAAATATATCGATAATTATGTCTAAAACTTCACTCCATTCAAGATTTTCTACATGTGTACTTTTAGCTATACTGATTTCCTTTAGGTTTTTACTACTTAATAAATCGCGTAATAGTGTTAAAGTCTTATTAATATTATTCTTAGTTATTAGTTGTGATTACGACGTGCACTCACGTATAAATAGTCCGAACAAAAACTTGTTATTAACACGCTTATTAACACGAGTTGAGAAAAAGTAGACAATATTGTCACTTTGGCATTGTATTAACTCTCTACTTTCTATAATGTTATTGTCCCTCTTACTAGTAGTATTAGACTTCATTTCTAAACTCTTATTACTATGAAAACTGTCACTATCGTCTATTTCTTTAGTGGTTAGTGATTGTAATTCCTTTTTTTTAGTTATTTGCGATTTTGCATTTCCTTCTGCTTCTTCTTCTGATAACAATCCAAAATTACTATGTTCGATATTACTAGCTTCGGTTTCTGTTTGTTTAAGTTTTACTTGATAAGTCTGAGGTTTCATTTTTGTCTTCGGTTTTCCTTTTTCTATTAATGGTATACACACTGAAGCTTCTACATCAACCTCGTCTGTACTACTTTCAGCATAATTAATTTTGGGTTTATTGCGTTTACTTTTTCTCCATATATTTTCAGATTGAATAGTTTTCGAAATTTCCGCAATTACCTCTTTATCTTGGTTATAATTGGTTTTCCTTAATTGTTTTTGTTTACGGGTTACAACCTTAATTCGCTTTGATTCTATCGGATTGCGTCAAAAGTGCGTCTGCGTTTACATTTAAACGTCTCGGTTTATATAAAACTGTAAAATCATACTCCGATAATTTAAATCTCCATTTCTGTACTCTAGTATTTAGATCCGCGGTTTTAAACCAAATTAATGGTTGATGATTAGTTAATCTAAATATTTTTTTTCCATAAAAGTATGATCTGAATATTTTTACACTATGTACTACCACTAAAGCTTCTCTTTCATAAACCTCATATGATAAATCCGGTCCTCTTAATATGCGCGATGTGTATGCAATAGGCCTATTCTTTCCTATTTCTCCTAATGCATATCCTGACGCATCCGTTGTTATATTAAACGGTTTTGAAAAATCGTGGAACTGTAGTAAGGGTTAATTTAAGGTCATTAAATGCCTTTTCAAGTGCATCGTCCGAATAAAAATCGATATCTTTTTGTAACAATTTTGTTAGGGGTTTACTTATTTCAGCAAAATTCGGGATAAACCTACGATAGTACCGGCTAAACCCAGAAACTGATGTTTTTTCTATCATTGAAATTAGGAAATTCCTTAACTGCTTCTAGCTTTTCAGGATCCAGACTAAGTCCTTTCTTACTTAATACGTCTCCTAAATAACCAACTTTACGTTTTTAAAATTCACATTTACTTAGTTGTATCTTAAGATTGGCTTCCCTTAATCTCGTCATTACAGCGTTAAATTTTTTCTCATGTTCTTCCAATGTGTTACTGCAAATTATTAAATCGTCACTATAAACAAAAATACCGTCTCTACCTTGCAAATTATTCAGCACTCCATCCATTAATCTTTGGAAAGAGTTAGCTGCTGTTCTAAGTCCAAATGGCATTCTAACAAATTCATAATGTCCATACGGTGTATTAAATGCTGTTTTATGAGCATCTCGCGGATACATACGGATTTGATGGAATCCCGATGCTAAATCCAAAACCGAGTAATAATTATATCCTCCTAATTGATCGAAATTTTCAGATATATTAGGTATTGGGTAAGCATCGCTTACAGTTTTTTCGTTGAGTTGCCTGAAATCCAAAACCAATCGCCACTGGGATTTTCCATTTGAATCTGACGTTTTAGGAACAATCCGAACTGGAGTATTATACCCTGATACTGACGGCTTTACAATTCCTGCATCTAATAATTCCTTGATTTGCCTATCTACTTCTTCCCTAAGCCAAAAAGGGTACTTGTACTGCTTAAAATTTACAGGGTAGTCATCGGTAGTTTGTACTCTATGCTTTACTACGTTTGTATAACCCAATTTATCGCCTTTTAAATGAAAAATATCTTTATTTGAGTCAACTAATTTTTCGACATGGTTTTTAGAAATGGTATCTAAATGTTCAAGCTTAAGAAATGGTTTAAGATCTCTATCTTGTATATCTTGGTTAAATATATATTTAAATGGGATTATTGGGCTGTAGTTGTGTAAAAAGATGTCCTCCTCGCCAATATTCAAGTCTGAAGAAATCTGTAGCTGTGCTACTTGATAACAGTAACTGGAAAAGTTGTTTTCTGTGTTTGTTTGATAGCTGCTAGTAATTGCTATGTCATAATCACTGTAATATTTATCGAGTTCCATTTGATCACATTCTCTGAAACTCACATCCTCGTCTGTAAGTGAATTCATAGTAGAGAAATTACTAGAAACGTCCATTTCACTATTGTGCTCGTAAATATTTAGATTTTCTACGCTGTTACTGCTTTTGACTCTGTAAAAAATGCTGTTTCTAAAACTCTCAAGGTATTTGGAAATCATTCGGAACTACTTGAAAAATAGTTGGCACTCCATATAACGTGATTTCTACGGAACCTGCGGTCGCTATCAAACCACTGCTTATTCCTTTTAACCAGGCTGGGTTTGACCTATCTATTTCGCATTCTACTGGTAGTAAATGAGATTTAATCAAATTGTTTTCTGATCCGGTGTCAATCATAAATTTACCTGCGCAGTCTGACGGAGGATTTATTACACTGACGAATGGTATGCATTTTTTATTCTCGTTACTCTCAATATTCGAAATTCTACACGATTCGAACTCAAAATTAGGGTTATCAATCTGCCTGAAATTTATACTTTCATCACCAATAATCAACTTCTTTTCCTCAAAGTTTATTTTTGCTTCAGAAATTTTGGATAAATTGGATCCTAAAATACCGCTAAAAGGGATTTGGAAATTATTTAGTACGACTATAAATTCAACTATTTTCCCAAGCAACTTGATTTTTGTTGACCCCAATGAGTGTATAGGATCGGCAGAAATATCTTTAATTGTAGTTACCAATGATTTATCAAAATACTCTAAATTATTTAAAAATCCTTCTCTTATTATACTCACTTCTGATCCTGTATCCAACATAAAATCTATCTTAACATCTAAATTTGGGTTTTCAAATACAATGAACAGAATTAATTTATTTGGTAATCTAACGGTATTAACTCGTCTAATAAGTTGCTCGTTTGCATTGCGTTCGTTGAGTGCAGCTTCGAGTTCGTGGCATCTCTCTCTGCGCTCTATTTCGAGAGATCCTGCTTGTTTCCCGCCGCTTGCTTTTGAGCGTACTATAATCGCTTTAGTTACTGTATCTATGTAGTCTCTTTTTGATAATGTAAAAAGTAAAATATATTTTTTGCTGTATAACGTCGAATTCATATTTCTAACTAAATAATCAATTCTTTATTAAATTTTTTATATTATCTAAATTTGACCTTAAGAAAGTTATAAAATAAATAGAAATTGCTGTCAAAGCTGGTATTTGTCACAGTAATGTTAATTAGATAAATAATTTCTTATCAGTTTCCAATTTCTTATTGCATAATTTAGCTAAAGAAAGTTGTGAAATTATTTTAGAAATAATGAAGTATTCTTTTTAGCTTAGCAGAAATCTTAGCAGTTTGAAAGTCATTTTAGTTGTTCTATTATTTTTTTCTCTTTTCAATTTTGTACTCTATTCTTTATTTTAAAATGACTATGAACATACTTGGCGGTACGGCGTCAGGCAGTTTGTCGATGAGCTCACACAAGTTATAAGTACATTATTTTTATTAGTAATAAATAATCTGTATATTTTAATTTTAGATAGATTCACCATCTTGATAATATGCATTTGGAGATCTATAAAAAACATGATACTACTAAACCCACAAACAATGGAATTATTTTGCTACTTTACCGTGAGTGGCAATAAGAAGCGATAAAAATAAATTTACTGCCTAAATGGTTAATAAATCAAAAATATTTTCTATACTAAATTTAACATTACTGGTCATAGGATAAATTGGGATGCATTATGTTTCGATATGAATATAGAAGTAATACATATTGTACACCCATAAGAATTTTATCTTTATTAAATATTCAGTTAATCAAAAATTTAATAAATACATTTCAAATCAATTAGAAAAGGGCTTGATACATTATAAAGAGTAGAAGGGGAGCTATAATTTTGTATAGATTCTGTAATGCAAATTATATATCGATCAAAATTACTAATTAAAATTATTTTTTTCACTTCAAGATTAAGGAAAAAGTATTTGGTAGTTATTAATATTAAGTTTCATTGTTGTGTATATTATGGCAGCATTTGATTGCAACTAATTTAAACATTTTGTTCGTCACTTTAATCTGCCTGACGCCGTGCCGCCAAGTATGTTCATAATCACTTAAAGATAAAGAATATTATACAAAATTAAAAAGAGAAAAAATTAATAGTACAACTAAAATCACTTTCAAACTTCAAAAGATTGCTGCTAAGCTAAAAAGAACCATTGACTATTTCTAAAATAATTTCGCAACTTTTCTAAGCTAAATTTTGCAATAAGAAATTCATAATGGATTATCTATAAATTACAGTGTTCTGAATCTATAACAAAGTAATAAAATATTTATGTGAATATTACCAGAAATTACCGCGAATTTATTTGATAGAGGCTATAAAATATGACGTGGTGTCTACGCTTTGATAGATGCTTTCTAAACGACCTTTTTATACAACTTATTAATAAAAATTTAAATATTAAAGTTCAATCTTTCAGTTTAGATAAGGTATTATTATTAACATTAACATATGATTAATAATGATATTCATCTAAAGCCCGCATGAGAATCGCCTTATTTTTAAAATAACTTTTTTACATACAAATTATATTAATTTAGCAAATATTCAGCATTTTCATAAAAGATCTCAATTTCCGATCAGTTCTGATGAAACCAAAAAAAAAATTACGCAGCCGCAAACATTAATTCTTAATTTTCATGATTTAAACTATTACGATGAATTTAATTATATCACATCTAGACACAAAAAGCCACGGAACGCACTACTTAGACACATTAATCGGCGATCTTATGCACCTAGACATCGAATACGGTCAAATTCTACACCTAGACACGTAAACCTACGGAGCGCACTAGTTAGATTTGATCATCGGCGACCTTATACACCTAGACATCGAATACGTCCGATTTCCACACCTAGACTCGAAAAGCTACGGAGCGGACTAATTAGATGCCATCATGAGCGACCTTATACACCTAGACATCGAATACGAACAAATTCTACACCTAGACACTAAAAGCCACAGAGTGTCTTTGCCCAGTATGATAATGCTATTTAATTTGTTAACAGTCTTGTTAATATTACTAATACCGTACTTTCTCAAAATAAAATTATAAGAGTATTTTTTAATAAGATTTTATGTAGATTTATAAACGTTTTTTAAAAAATTTGTGTCTTCAATTCTGTTTAATGTATTATTGTAATAAAAAATATACATCATTTCAGAAAACTCTCTTTTACATTTTCCGCGTTCCCTATCGATAATTTCGACATTGGCAAAGTCTATTTGATGTTTAGTTAGATAAACGTGTTGAGCTAATGCTGATCTTTCTGAGATGTTTTTCACATCCCGCTTGTGCTCGTCTCTACGTTTTCTCAATTTACGCTTACTCATGCCTATGTAAATACATTAACAGTCGTTACAATTAATCTTCTAAACTATATTGCTGGTGTTTAATGGGTGTCTAAAGTGTCTTTGCCCAGTATGATAATGCTATTTAATTTGTTAACAGTCTTGTTAATATTACTAACACCGTACTTTCTCAAAATGAAATTAATAGACGGAGTCAAATTTTTAATATAAGGCAGAACTA
>UELU01139767.1:2937-28356 GCA_900490025.1 Megastigmus dorsalis | reverse complement strand
ATATTACTCTATGTTAACATATCAACTTTTCATGACTCGTATATAATCTCTAATCTAAGGCATGTATTATAAAGTATATCATTTTGCAAATTAAATTATTACCAGATATTTCTCTGGTAAATCTTCAATCAACATTGTACTCATATTAAGGGCCATGTGCATACATGCAAAACCTATTTTTTCAATTTTTTTAGCGTTAATAGTCATCAATAGTGCTACGAAATTCATGTGTAATATTAGCAATATTGGTTGAATATTGGTTAAATGTTACTGAGTAAAATATGCATATCTTTAAGATATAGATATTTTTTAGTATTTTTCTTAGTAAAAATTAAAGTTTAAAATGTACAATACAGCATATATCTGTCATATAATATAAATTATATTGTATATTTATATAGTTTTAGAATAAGTAAACTAATCTATACATCTTTACTTACTGAATACTTTTTATGCCTTACGTTTTAAAAAAGAAATAAAAAAGAAATCTTTTTAAACACAGTATTAAAAATTAAATACAGTTCGAATATATTTTGAATTTTTGCTTTTTAACATTGCAGTGGAGAAGAAGAAATTGAAGATTCATCACTAGATGAAGAAGATACTGATAAGGATAGTGATTCTTCATGAACGTTATTGTATTGTTTACATTTGATATTTTAATAATCAGTATCGTATGATTAAATAAAATGTTTTAATTTAATTTGCAAAATGATATACTTTATAATATATGCCTTAGATTAGAGGTTATATACGAGTCATGAAAAATTGATATGTTAACATTGAGTAATATCTACTAAATCAGTACCTATACAAGTATTAATTAAATACATCTACTATATATTATCTTCCTACATATCTATATTTTATAATATATACTTATTATTATTTTTAAAAAGTTAATGTAAAATAATCACTGTACTCCGCCCACTTGCTATATACATCCAAAATTATTAAGGATATTAAATACTCTTGTACGGTATGTTTTTTCTATATTTAGAAATAATTTCACTATATTCTCGTGTCTGCGTGCGTGTTTTTGTTTATATTGTACATATATTTTGTATATTATATGTATATGTATATATTCATGGGCTTTCTATAAATATATATTAATAGTCTATATTAATGTGCATACTACAACCAAAAATCCAAATAAAACACCTTGTTTGTTTAAAATTACCAAAACTCCGTGAAAAATGGGACTAAAAAAATTTTTCAGTACACAAAATTATAGGTTTTTTACTCTACTTTTTGACAAAAATATTATTTTTTATGTGCGGACTGTTTCAAAAGAGCTATCGGCGAAAAACCAAAAAAAAAATGCAAAAAGATGGTAGATTTAAGGTAAATCTAGGAAACCTCCACATCTACTAAGAACATTCGAATCCAATGGAGTCGCCGACATTCAGGAAATAGCAGACCAGGTTAGGTGGAAGCACGTTCGATCTGAAAACAATCCGGCAGACGCATTAGCTAGAGGTCAATTACCACGCGATTTCATTCAAAATTTGCTTTGGAGGTCAGGCCCACAATAGGTGATTCGCGAGGAGCCGAATTGGACTCAAACAATCGAACCATCGCCGGGATTAAAAAAGGGGATATGTTTAGTCACGAGCTTACAGCCTGAGGATATTTATTCCCGTTTTTCTGGTTTTGGGCGTCTCGTTAGAGTTGTCACTTATATTCTTAGGTGGAAGGTTCCAAAATCTAGCGAAGATAACAAGTTTAACACCCAATCTGCAGAGGAGAATCGATCACCACCTCCACTGTCTTGTTCAGAAGTACAGGATGCCAACAAGGAGCTCAATGAAATCTATGATTTATTTCGTACTTCTGATTTCATAAATTCCATCCAAAATTACGCCCTATCAAAAAGAATCGAATGAATTTTAATCTACCAATGTCACCTCATTTTGGGGGTATTTAGGAAGCAGCAGTAAAGAGTTTTGAATACCATCTGAAACGCGTTTTAAAGAATCAAAAACTTACGTATGAACAACTTAATACGTTTCTAATTGAAATCGAAGCAATTTTGAACTCGCGACCGCTATGTACTCTTTCTGATGATCCCAATGATCCCTTAGCAATAACGCCAGCCCACTTCTTAATAGGCCGCCCTTTCAATGCTTTACCTGAAAAATCATTGCTTTCAGTTCCAGATAATCGATTGTCTACATACAATTTTATCACAAAGGCCAAACAAAGCTTTTGGCAATAATGGTACAAGCAATACCTCCAAATAACTATAAACTCACCAAAAATGACATCATTCTACTGGGGATCTGAAGCTTGGATCTGTAGTTATTCTCTTGGACGATATTGCCACATGTGAGAGGTGGCCGCTGGGTGTCGTCTTAGAGGTTTTCCCCGGAAGCGACGGCATCAACTGAGTAGCATCGATCAGGACATCGAGTAGAGTCTACAACTCAACATTACCCGTCTCTGCGTATTACCAATTACTTAGATTAAGAATCTTATGTATACATTGTTGTACCCTTTGTACATGTTATGCGACGATAAAATCAATAAGGCAGTCCGTCCAACGGAAACTAGCTTCTCATTTAACTTTGTTCTGTAAGGATCACATGATTCATTTCTGTTCAGACTTATACGTTCATATTTGTCATGCGTTCACTTTGTTATATGCGAATTTCCAGTTTATATATAGCGACGATTACTAGCGTTTTTATATCTTTAAGTCAATGTAAACGACATCTCAATCTGCGTCATGAGATTTACTCTGCAGCGTTCGCCGGGAGTATGTTCCGTCGTAACAGTAAGCGTCGTTCGTATGTGTCAGTGACTGAATGCTGCACGTAAGTATAAGCGTGCGAGTGGTGGCAGCACCGCGCGAGTCTGCTTCCGCTTTACCTTATCTGGACGGTGGCGATATCGCGAGGGCGCGGCGATTGCACATGCGAGTGCAGGTTCCGACGAGCGTCTCAGTTTCCACGAAGAACGGTGCTATCTCGCGAACCCCCATGCGCTCCCTATTTTGTAAAGAAGTCGCAGGTAAAACGTACTGCGCAAAATAATGTGGATGCCTGATCAGCATCCTGTCATAGGTAAGCAGAAGTCGCAGGTAAACGTACTGCGCAACCCACGTACCATCGAAGGGTTCAGCCTTCTCGCGTGTGCAGCCATTACGGCGTCGGTGTTCTCGCGCAGTTACTACGCGTAGCCTCTTAGTCTTTCAACTCTCTCGCGCGAACCTGAACAGCCTCTACGGTTCCCTAACCGTTCTCGCGAACCTGAGCAGCCTCTACGGCTCTCTGTTCATCTCAAGGACGCACGCAGACTCTATGGCTCTTTGTCTATCTTTAAGCATCTACGCCTCTAAGGCTCCGTGCGTATATAGCGGCGACGTGCATCCTCGACGGCTAACTTTGCGTATCTTGCGAGGGCGCGTGTAGCCTCTATGGCTCTTTGTCTCCTGTATTAAATTCTCTCATAAAATAAGTTTCTTTCTTTTCTTTTATCATATGTAAATTTCCAAATTTCTTCAATCAATCAGTCAGTCGGTCGTTTGGTCGGTCGGTCGGTCGGTCAGTCGGTCGGTCAATCAATCAGTCAATCAATCAATTAATCAATCTCTCTCTCGCTCGCTCGCTCGCTCTTTCTCACTTTTGGTCAGGAAGAAGGGTGCTGAGCGTGCGCATATCTTTACCTCCGCTGCAGACTTGCGGGTTATTGATGATGCAAATCTGTTCCTCACATTCAAGCGGGTGAGGAGAGCAGCCACTCTAATACTAGTGGCGCAGCTGTGACTACCGAATGACTGCAGCGGGGAGTTACTGGTGTCGTGAAGGAGAGTGCACTGAGAGTGGTCTTTCTCAATGGGAATTCTCTCAGAGCTCACATTGGGCAATTCCGTCAATTTCTTAGCGATGCACCATACCGATGCATCTCGATGGATCAACATAATGTTTGCGGACGATAACGATACTATACTCGACTACGGGAACAGTCTAGCGCCCTTTCGCAGCAGGCACAATAACATTGATGCTACCATCGACATTCAATTAGTATCTCCTCCTAACGAAACTTTCAGTTTCCGAAATTATAATAATATAAACTCGGTTGAGCTCAGTGAGTTCTTGTGCGGCTACGATTGGTCGTCACTTTCTCAAAATTCCTTAGATTCTGACTTTGACATAAGTGGGGCGCTTGAATGTCTTAGAGTCAAGCTATTAGAGGCTATAAATGCACTTGCACCGTTGAAACTGTAACTCCTCGTAGAGGAGAAGCCTCATGGATTGGCACTGAGCTTCAACTACTCATCAACAAACGTAATTCCACGCATAGGCGTTATAAAAGGACTGGGAGTGACGCTCTACTGGACGAATTTCTTTATTAACGCAATGAAGTAGAGGTGCGCATGGATCAATAGCGTACCTCCTTTCTTAGTAACCCGATTTCTGATTCCCTTGATTATGGGAAAGACATTTGGAGGGAAATGTGTACTCTTGGCCTTTTGCCTAAGAGCAAAGAGGAGCTACATGGTTTCACCCCGGACGAGCTCAATACACACTTTGCGGGGGTGTCAATCGCACCCAATAAGGATATAGATAGCGTATTTAACATCATACAGTCTGCATATGTGTTAGGAGGGATGAACACATTACCCCTATAAAAAATAAGAAGTGCGCGTCGTATAGTTGGTTCGGCTGTAGGAATCGCTGTTCACGCTCGGGTTATTTTAATAAAAAATTTCCTAAAATATTAAAATAATAAATCTAAAGTTGTCCGTCCGTCCGACCGCATATTCTCAGGTCCAGTAAGTTGGGACTTATAAATTTTAGGCTTTACATATTTTTGGGCCCTACATTTTGGACCTTATAATTTTGATATCCTACATTTTTGGGTGTTATAATTTTGAGGCCTACAGTTTTGGGTCTTATATTTCTTATCTATAAGATATTTCAACCATATTTGCTTGTTATTATTGAAACATAAAATTTAAGTTGAGTAGACTAAGTTGAGCATACAAAGAAAAAGTGAGAGAAAATAATTTTTCTGAATAAAAGTCTAAATTTAAAATTTTGAAAAAAATACAAAAAAAATAATTTTTCCAAAAAAAAAGTTACAATTTTGGAAAAAAGTAAAAAAAGTAATTTTGACCCTTTTGTAGAAAAATTAATTTTTTCTATTTTAAAAAAAAAATTTTTTTAGATTTATTTTTAAAGTTCTAACCTTTTTTCAAAAACTTAGTTTTTTTTGATTTTCCTAGAATTTCAAGTTTCTTCTAAAAACTCCTTTTTTATTAATTCTTTTACAGGAATTTCGAGTTTTTTTGAATAGCTTGGTTTTTTGAATATTTACGAGATTTGAATCCTACGAAGATAAAATCAGGTTTTATTTTCCCTTCTCTCCCGAAAACGAAATTTTCCGGACAGCGACCATAGGCGCGGAAAAACCGACAAATTCGGTATTCCGATTGTATAAAACAAAAAGCTATGGGCGAAGAATTAGTCAGAGCGGTAGAGAACTACATCCTCAACCTGAACAACGAAGAGTTCCAAGAACATTAAGAGACCTTAGAACTCACCGATACAGAATCGTGGCTGGGAAAAGCCAGCCGGCTGCACCAGTGGCTGCTGGGGAACTATACTGCAGAAGACTTTGTAGAATGCGCAGAGGCAGATAGCCCCATCCAGCGAAGGAGGGAAAAACGCTAGACGTTGATAACCAGCAGAAGAGAGCCACGAGGTGAAACAGCCATCGAAATTCAGATACCAGGTCCATACCTGCCAGAAGAGCTGCCACCAAATGAGAGAGTAATTCAAAACCTCAATACCACAGCACCACGGCCAAATCCTGCTATGGTGAGCACACACGCCACCGACGAAGAAGACAGTGAGAACGAAGAAACGGAAAGGAGACGGGATTGGCTAAATTTGACGGCCACGGATGACACGCAGATATTATCTCTAGGGTCGGAATCCTAACAGAGAAGGAGGAAGACATGAAGCGCATACCACCAGCTTCAAGTACGAGGTTAGAACCAGACAGGTCAAGACAAATTGGGTTCTAAGAGATATTCACCTGCCACTATCATCAGATTGAAAATACATGCCTCAACCCGAACCTGCCACAAGGTGAACAGCCAGAAATGCATACACCACAGCCACCTAGATCGCAAGTGGACCGGCGAACCAGAGTACCACAAACCCATACACGTACCCAGCTGAGTCTAACCCCTCGCAAAGAGGATATAGCCCCCGCAGAAGAGTGAACGACACTCACCACTAGGGTGGAAATGGCAGCTCCCAGTGGAGCTGAACCTCGCTCCGAAGCGGCATATCTGCATTAGCATCAACAGGAGAAGCAGATATATCAGAGGAACATAGCTCAAAGCGGTGTTGAACGAGGTACTACCACCGTATGATGGCCCTTTCGGCTACACCCACCTAGCCGAACATTACATAGACGTCGGCACGGCGAAATCGATAAAACCAAAGTATTACCCGGTCTTGCCGAAGGTGGAGGAGGAAATGCATCGGCAACTCGCCGAAATGCTAGAAAAGGACATTATAGAAACCTCGTCCAGTAGCTGGTCAAGTCCAATAGCGATGGTGAAAAAGGAAAATGGTACTTATCGGTTCTACATTGATTTCCAGAAAGTCAATGCAGTAACGAAACCGGACGAACATCCTCAATCTCACATGGACCAAATCCAAAGAAAGGTACATCTCTATACTAGATCTCAGTTCAGCATACCACCAGATAAAGCTGACGAAGCAGTCAAGAGCCGTCACAGCCTTCACGGTGTCTGGCATGGGTCTATACCAGTTTAAGAGAATACCTTTTGGACTTTGTAACACAGGAGAATATTCCAAAGAGTTCGCATTTGCCTATCTGAACGAAATAATCATCGTCTCAACAGTTCGAAGACCACCTGCGTTACCTCAAGCTCGCACTTCAAAAACTGAGTGAGGCAGGGTTAACTATAAATTACGAGAAAAGCGTATTCTGTGGCCCTGAAGTGAAATATCTGGACGTATTGGTGAATCGAGAAGGGGTCAGGCCAGACCCAGTTAAGCTGGAGCCGCTAAAGGATTATTCAGCTCACAAAAACCTTAGGTAACACAAAAGCTTCACGAGAATGTTCGAGGAAGAAGAGCCAGCGATCAGTGCACTGGCATGGTCAGAGGGAACAAAAAACCCCTGGTACATCAAACAATTCCAAAAGAAAACGCAGAAACCAAGCGAGCATCCTCGATGGAAAATTATAGGCGGAAACCTTTATCTCCACCGCTAAATCCCGGGCACAGAAGGCGTCATTGAGGAAGATGACTCATAGAAACTGATCGTTCCTAAAGAACGCCGGTGCGATGTCATACGCGAGTGCTACGATGAACCGACAGGGGGACACGTAGGGCTAGAAGACCTTCGACAGAGTTGCAAGTTACTATTTCTGGCCCAAATTCTATGAAGATGTCCGCTACTATGTACCGAAACGCCAAATCTGCCAGCAGTGCAAGGTGGAACCAAAATTGTCCCTAGGCCTAATGGGCAGGCGAGTCCTCGAGAAATCGTGGCAGTTGGTGGCGGGGGATATCATAGTACCATATCATGACCAAGGAGTGTTTAAGGATTCGAATATATACTCGTTCTATTAGATCTCTTCACCCGTTGAGTGGAGTGCGTTGAGCTAAGAAAAGCGAACACAAAAAGCATAATGAAGGAATGGAACGACAGAGTAATCTTACTCTTTGGCACCCCGGAAGTCTTCCTGTCAGATAATGGTACAGGATTCAAAAATAAATCCGTAGATCAATACCTGACAGAGCGAGGGATACACCACTCGAACACCCCGCCATATTATTGACAGGCTAATCCAGTGGAGCGGTCTAACCGCACGCTGAAGACGATGATAACGTCATATGCCACGGACATCCACCGCACATGGTACGAGAATCTGTCGGAGCTAATGTTCGCCTTAAACACGGCAACACAATTTTCAATAGGAGCTAGCCCAGCGCTGCTTAACTACGGCAGATAACCGATACCCCCAGGCATTTCACGCCGGGAACAGAACAGGGTAGCAACCGAGGAACTTGAAAAGTCCAAAGTAGGGGCAGAAAAGGATGGACGGCCTGCAAGAGATTTTGAATAAAGCCGCTAACCGCAGTCGAGAAGCTCAGAAACGGCAGTCGGAGTACTGCAATGCAGTCAGAAGAGAGCCTACATTCAAATTAGGGTACCAAGTTTAGAAAAAGAACCGTATCCTATCGTATGCCGCACAGGGCATATCGCGGAATTGGCCCCCAAGTACTACGGCTCATAGCTCATCACGGCAGTTAGAGGCTCGAACTGCTACCAGATCATCGACGCCGAAGGTCACGTAGACGACAACATCCACGCGACAGACCTGAAACATTACATCGGGGGAGAAGACCCAAAAGAAGACGACGACGATGAATCTCTACCACCGAGGGAAGCAGAGGCGATAAGCGACCCGCCAACGGCGTGCGAAGCGAACCTAGAGCCGATCTCTTGCGATGCGAACGCCCTCTGCGAGGAGCCAGCATCATCGCCTCAATCTGTAAAGGACACAAAACAACATCCAACGAATACTGAAAAGCCGACGGCACCATGCAAACGAGGTCGGCCCCGAGGGACGAAAACGCGCCCAGGGGCAACCGAACTCGCCATTTCTCCAAGGCAGTTGAGAAACCCAGCGCTGCATCATGAATGAAAGAATATGGCGAACCTGAAACTACCCCTTTTTCTTTTGTTTTTATTTTCTTTCACGTTCAACAGCTGGATGAGTTGGTAACAAAGTTAATTGGCAGCCACCTCGAGCACCTAGCGGTGGTCGAGCTACTGGAAACGGCGATAAATACCCTGCGGGAGACGGAGGAGCAGCTGCGCCGAGACGACGTGGAGAAGCAAAAACCGTCGTCAGTGATTATTGAGATCTTCGGCGAGAACGCCGCTGGGCCGTCTTTCGGCTTACCCCGCGGCCCGGAGGAAGACCTGCCATCGCCGCCCCCAAGGTGCCATACAAGCGCCAGCTCCACCAACAGCGCAAGAGGGCATATTAATCCCCCTGGCTAAAAGCCAGGAGAACGCGACAACCCAGACATCCCAGGAGGACCACGCGCAGCTTCCTCAACTGAGGAGACCACTCACCGCCCCGGCTCGAGCGGCGGATCTGCTGATACCGCGGTTTCGGCTGAAAAGCCCCCGGCCGTTAAGGAAGGGGTTGCCGAGCTGCGGCTTTCCGCGCTCGAGCAGACGTAGCTTTGCCCCAAGCAACCCTACCCGAAGCTAAGGGCCTCTCTTCCGCGTTCGGCGTTCGTCACGGCTGTGTCGCTATCCGTAGGTACACGAGTCCTGAAGGAAGGGTGTAACAGCGTCGAACGCGATTTCGACCCTCGCAGCCGCTCCGAGAATGGCGTCATCCTTGTTCGTGTGCGTACTCGGCCCGTTCGTCGTTTTTATATCCTAGGTTTTGTTATTTCTTATCAATTTTCAGTTAAATATATTTTCTTACATTGCTCACTTAAATCTTGCGAGTGTCATTTCGTGACCTCGCATATACTCCCATTTCAGGGCGACCACACGAGAGGCCGGAGCAGCTGTCTCTCCAACAGGAAAAGCCGAGGGGAAACCCTCTCAGCGTTGCTCACGGGTATGCTGGCGGCACTGCACAGAGGTTCGATTGCACAGCGGCGAACATCTGCCCGCACCTCCCGCCGCATTGAGGGATCACCACTGCAGAGCAGCAGCATCATCCCCTGCCAGGGCACGTCGCCCTGGTCTTAACTTTTTAGTAACAGTTGGTCAAGGTTAATTCTATCGTAAAATTTTCTTTTTTTTTCATTTCAGGAGTCAAACATATGTGGTTCCTATTAATAAATTGGTTAGATCTTGAAATGATCTTTAAGGTCATTTTCAAGATGAAATCTAAGATCGATATAGTATAGCCAGAAAATATCATAAGAAAATTATGTTTATAAAGCTATAGTATTTTGAAAACGATTAAACTTATATTTAATAGATATAAATAAAAACAGTATAATATTGCAAGTTGTACATACCCTTTCTTCCACAGCAATTTTTCTACTTTTCCAGAGAAATTCGCAAACTGCAATGACACAAGCAACTCCCATGCCTCCCATCAAAACAACGAAAACACCTCCAACATTAGCCAAACCTAATTCACTAGCCGTTGAGCTGCTTTTTGAAGTGTCATCCTAACACAAAATAATTCTTTTCTGAGCTAAACAATATAATTAAATATTTTCGCAATGATTATATATCCTTGTACAAACATTACTATACTCGCGAAAAATTAAAATCTTTCTTTTAAAATTGTTAATACAATCTGCTAAGCAATGAAAATATTGCTGCACATAAAATTAAAATATAATTAGCACGAAGTACTTAAAAAAAGTAATTTTGTGCAAAATACTACTTTTTTTTTAGTTCAGCTACTGAAAATTTCTATATATCTATATAGATAATAAATGTAGTATCATTTAAATGCAATTTATATAGTAATATTAATAATGATTAAAACGTTCGTGGATAAATATTAATTAAAGGTGGAAAGAAACAATCCGTGCGAACAGATATTTACTCTTTATTAAATAACTGACGTTATGGACGCTTATTTTATAATTCGCCCCAAAAAGTACTATTTTTCAAAGTTCAGAATTTTGAATGATTCTGACACACTATTTAATTATCCAAGCTAGTCTATAAAAAAATAGAAAATTAATGCTAATTATTTTGAAAAAACATACTTTAAAAAGCTATATAAACCATATACAAAACTCGCTTTATCTATCATATCGATCTCATGTATCCAGTGAGATTATTACTGTGCGTGCGTGTGTGCGTATGTAAACACCTCATATATTGCGCCGATCTTCCGATCATTTAGTCTGATTTTTAACATTTTATTCGCTAGAGACTGCTATAAAATTACACACAATCACAAAACTATTATAGCTCCTTAATAAAGCTATTGATTGTTGTACGCAAACATTTCAACAAAAACTCTTACCCAAAACAAAAACTTTTTATTATTTACGGAATTAAACCAACAGTCAAAAATGTTATTTGAAAAATAGCTTAATCAATTTTATGTCTTTCGCCAATTGAAAAGTTTCTTAATGTCGAAAGTGGTAATCTATTCGTTAAGAGCTTATATATCATTCATATTTACCATATCTCTTTTACGTTCTTTTACACGTGCACCCAATTTTTTCTCACTACTGCCAATATTAGATGCTTTGTAATCATTGCAATCTATTTTATAAACAATATTGGGATTTTTCAATTTGTCTATACTGCAATTTTTTAACTTGATGAAAGTATTAGCACCGGTCATATCTCTACTACTGGAGGTACTTCCTCTCAGAATGATATTTATCCTATCGAATAATTAACAAAAGATAATACAATCTTTGGTTTATTAAAATACATCTATGAATTTGGTGAGGAGCATCATCCCCATTGAAACTATTTGCAATTTAATTTATTCTTTTATTAATTGTAGTATAATATTATATTACTAAGTTTAGCTAGTATATAAATATATATATATACATTATAACGGCGTGGAACGCGCTTTGAATTCCGCGCGCGAGCGAACTGGTGCGCGCGCAACCCGGAAAAAGAACGGTGACGAAGGCCGAGGCGAAGCGGCGCCATATTGTGCTTGCCTGGCGGATCGAACGACAATAAAAACAAATATTCCATAAAATAATACAGGCCCACAAAAAAAAAATAAAAAGGTCTGTGCAGTTAACCAGACCCATGATTTCTTGTGTATTTTTCGACGCTGAATTCGAATTTGCAATAAAAAAATAGGTTCCAGCTACATATTAGGTGCACAACTTTGCTTCCGCCGATTTTTTCGAAAATTTGAGGCTTTATTCTGAAAAAGTGATTAGCTGTTTATGATTCAAAGTACTGTTCGTCACTAGTCACTACTTTTTGCCATCTTTCGGGCAATTGTCGGATACCATCTCGAAAAAACGATGCGTCTTTTGAGGCGATCTACAAATCGATCCATTCTTTGACTTCTTCATAAGAATGGAAATGCTGCTCAGCTAGGCCATGTGCCATCGATCGGAACAAATGGTAGTCGGAAGGAGCAAAGGAGCGGTGAAAAGGCTGAAAACTTTGTTTGTTTAAATTTGTTTAAAATGACATTAAAACCAGGTTTTACTATCTTAAAACAGTTTATATACACTGAGAATACTCTACTGGGGGTTTTTGAAGTTGCTGGTCACGAATTTGATGTCAATTTTCCCAAAAGACAACTCCCAGTAGGCGTAAGTGGACAATAAACGTGATAAATTGACCGTTTTTTCGAAAAATCGACATTTTGGATACTGTTTTGAAGGTTTTCCACAACATGAATCATGAACCTTAAATTTTCTTCGACTCTTAATCATATAGTAAGACTTAAAACTTGTGTATATTAATACTTATAAACTAAACATATAGTATTCTCAGCTTATTTCAAGAAGTGCCTTATACTTTTAATGAGTTAGTGTAATTGAGTTCGTACAATTTTTTATAATACTTCACAACTTCGATAGTGAGGTGTTGGATACTAGATGATAACGATGTCCTTTTGTCTTTCAAAAAAATATTCTAAATAAAGTTTTAAATTGTTTTACGCTTACGCGTACGTTTTTCGTCAAACGACCGACTGGGCTGCCTAATGAACTTGAAACTTCATTTCCTTGATTCACATATTGATCAATTTTCTGAGAACAACGGGGACTTTAGTGAAGAGCAAGGAGAAAGGTTTCACCAAGACTTGAAGGAATTTGAACGCAGATGTCAAGGACAATGGGGTATAAATATGTTGGCAGATTACTGCTGGATGATGAAAAGAGAAACATCTTTAAAAAGAGGTCAAAAGCGTGTCAGAAATCCTTTACGTCGGTCGTTTGACGAAAAACGTACCCGTAAGCGTAAAACAATTTAAAACTTTATTTAGAATATTTTTTTGGAAGACAAAAGGACAAATAGACATCGTTAACATTTAGTATCCAACACTTCACTGTCGAAGTTGTGAAGTATTATAAAAAATTGTACAAACTCAATTACACTAACTCATTAATAGTATAAGGCACTTCTTGAAATAAGCTGAAAATACTATAACGGAGTTTATAAGTATCGCTATACACAAGTTTTAAGTCTTATTATATGATTAAGAGTCGAAGAAAATTTAAGGTTCATGATTCATGTTGTGGAAAACCTTCAAAACAGTATCCAAAATGTCGATTTTTCGAAAAATCGTTGTTGGTATCGTTGGCTTGTACCATACCAGCGTTGAGCTGCCATGGTATAGTTTGACCAGCTGGTCCACTTGTCCCTTTCATTTTGGTACCAAGTGTCGGTTGGACCGGTGAGTAGCTCTGTTAAAGCTGCTAGCATTTCCTCATCTGATACGTTCGCCGAGGCGCGGCAGTCTTCCACTCGGCTGAGGAATATGTCGATGCTTTGGCTATTCTCGCCAGAGAATCGGACTTGCCACTTTCGCACGATACTGCCGATGTCTCTGGGTGCTCCAGAGGCTCGGCTCCATTGCGAGCTGCCATTTCCGACCCAGGCACTAGTCGTTCGCTCGTCTGCTGGGGCTAGGTCCTCTCTGTGAGGGATTTGGTTCGGAATGGTATCTGTGCGCTTCTGTGTTCCTCCTATCTGCCTGTGTCCTGGGCTGTTGAGGCGTAGGCATTTCCGTGCCTCGTGTCATCTAACCCTCTGGCGGGGCTGGGTACTCACTGCTCCGGCTGGTCGTTTTGTGGCAGGTTCGGATTTGGCCATGGGGCTGTGGCATTGAGATTTTCCTACTCTACTATCCGACGCCAACTCTTCTAGCAGGTATGAGCTAGGCATCTGTGTATCGTCGACTGCATCACCTCTTCGCTGCCTGTGCGCAAGGCTTTTCGATTTCAAGGTGCTCTTTGTATTTCTGCTCTTTTGAGCTATCCTTTCGAGGACTTTTAGAGCCGCCCGTATATAGAGGCTCGTATGTCGAGTGGCGAGAGCTTACCGAAGTTGTCAGCTTTTACCTCGCTGGTGGCCGCCTTTCTGCGATTTACGCTTTCGGAAAGGGGGGGGGGGAATCAAATCTGTCCCCTCAAAAAACCCGAAACTACGGGAAAAGAATTCACCCGCGCGAGCTTTTCGGAGCAAGGCGGGATTCCCGGAACTTCGTCAAAAACTGAATTTTTGGACCTCGGATTCGTTTTTCAGGGAATAGGTCGCAAACTCAAACATATAAATTTTTCGGGAAAAAAAACTCCACGATATGAAATAAACTAGTTTTTCTGAAAAATGCTTAAAATTCGAAAAAAACAATGATTCTCTGAACTAGAAAAAAAAGTTAGAAAAAATATAATTTTCCCGAAAAACTGTTCGAAATTAAAAAAAATACATTTTTTCGAAAACCGGTCAAAAATTAGAAAAAATTATTCTCTTTGAAAATTTTCAAAAATCGATTTTTCCAAAAAAAACTTAAAATTTTAAACAAAAATAATTTTTCTGAAAAAATGTTAAAAAATGTCACGTACGCGACTTGGCTGCTGTGTTCTCACGCGCAGCCAGCGCCTACTTGACACCCACCCTACGCCGAATTGGCCTATCACGCGAGATAAGCTGACTCGCGTGAGAAGATCCAACCTCCCTCCAGGCGGACGGACTTATAGAACCGAGGTGAGCTCGAGCCGCTAGGAACGCGACTCGAGGAGTCTGGACGACACCGCGACGTGACCCACATCTCTCCCGCGATTTGACTGAATACACGACTTATACTAAACCACCCGTCTTATTATTCTAACCCTAGATAACCAACCCCGAACCTCGACATCCCCATGTAACAATTGGTGCTGAGTGTGCGGTGTTTGAGAGGCAAGCACACGGAGCGCATGGTTATCTCGGCAATTTTTTTTTATTAAATCTTTTACTTTCGTTTCATCAAATTAAAATTTCACCGATGTGTTTTTCGGAAATTTTTTTAAAGTCAATTTAAATTGACGCGAAAAACAGCGTGCGTTAGACACAAAGGTGCGGTAATTAATTCGCGCAGCAGCAATTTTACAGCGGGCAAGGCGCCCCGCAGAATCAATCGAAACCAGAGATCAGACAGGAAGGAAGAAGAGGAAGGATGATCAAGGGCATCGCAATCTTCGCCGCGATCCTCGCAGTCCAAATAGCAGCGATAAGGTAGGTCAAATTTTCTTTCCTTCAACATTAATTAAGTACGTCCCGTGGGTTATCGCGTCCGAGGGAGGTTTTTCCAGCTTCCCCGTGTTAAAATAGGAAGCGCGGTTAAGCAAAAGAAATCAAACTAAATTAAGATAAAACAAAAGAGAAATGCTTTTCAAAGGACTTTTCTCGCGGTCGAAAAGTGACAAATTACTGAACGCGAAGCGCGAAAAATCGAGGGACCGCGCAAGTTCCCTCTCACCGGAAGTTACCGATAAGAGTGAGAAAACACACTCAGAGGAGTACACCTACTACGGACACACAAACGAAAACACAGATGAGTACACACGGTACCTGCAAAAGTACGACGAAAAAACAAGAGCAGCGATTCCGGAGGGCATTTATAAGTACAATAAGTTCCGCCGCGACCATTCAGAGGAAGACCTATATGAATCAGTAGAAAAAGGAAGAAGTGCTCATAGAATATCGCGCTGTGGAGAAGAAGTGCAAAATAGCAATGTGAAAAATAGGAGAGCAGCGGAGGTCAATCGGGCCCCGATAAAGGCTGCGCTTATGCAAGGCGCGCATGGGCAAGCAGCCGTAAGAGCAACCAGGGAAGCAGGCGGCGACTTGGGAGGAGAACCGGCGTCAAGCACAGAAAGGCTTCTGCTAGAAAGCAACGCTGAAACCACGCATTTCAATATGAGTATGCCGGCGAATATAAGAGGCGCGACGAAAACCATAAACGGGCATCCGACTATGTGTCAAATAGCACGCCTTTCTTGGACCTGCTGCTGCAAGCGCAAGCCCTAGGATTTACGTTGACGCCGAACGCGCAGCTCCCAGACCAGAGGCTACAACAGACAGAGCAGGCATATTTCGGTTCCCTGCCAGCGTCGGCACCACCGCTGTGCACAGAGCCGCACAGCCGGAGACAACCATATGCGCAGGTAGCTTGGCCGCAAGAACAAGCACATTTACCACCAGCACCGGCGGCGATGCATCAATTCGCTTACGCGGCACCGCAGCCGCAGATGAACCAACAAGTTCACTATCAAGTGAGCCCAGTTGCACTTTACCAGGCAATCAACCATATCTCGGAATTTGATGGAACTCCAGACAAGTTCCCGATGTTTAGCGCGGTTCTGCGTGACACGCTGGAGACGTTCGGTCCGACGAACGAGAAGCGCATCATCCACGCGCTCGGAAATAAATTGAAGGGGCGTGCAGCCGTCGGCTACACAGCGCAGCTAGCGTAATACACGTCGATAGAAAAGCTGCTGAGCGATCTTTCGACGCAGTACAACAGAGCGAGTATGGCTGAGGAGATAATGTCTCAGCTAAAAGAAGTGAGACAAAAGCATGGAGACTCGGCCAGAGATTATGGCTTACAAGTGGAGAATTTACTTAACAGGGTGCTTACGATATATGATACAGCATCAGGATTAATCGAGGGAGAGAGACAGCCGTAAGGGATGCGCAGAAAGAAATGCATTACAATATTTTCTATTTGGACTCTCAGAGGGACTGGAGCAGAGAGTCAGGTGCGAAAGGCCGACCTCGCTGAGTGAAGCGGCGGCGATTGCAATAGACTTCGAGTGCAAACAGCCGAAGCAACCGCTCGCGTTCGAAAGGGAATACCGAGCGGAGAGAGACTCGGAGAGAAGAAGCAGAAATGAGACACCGCGCAGACAGAATGGCAACGAGAGCGCGTCTTTTTCATGTGGCTATTGCAGAATGAATAACCACGGTGAAGCGAACTGCTTCATAAAAAATAATGCCCAGAGAAAATGCGATTATTGCGGGATTATAAACCATGAAGCAAAGGAATGCCGAACATTGCAAAACGACATAAATTCGTGCAGATTGCAGGCGAACAGAGGCCACAACGGAGGAAATGGCGTGAACCAGAATATTAACTACAACAATAATAATAATAATTATCGAAAAAGCTTCACAAATGGTAGATATCAAGGATACGACAACAGAAACCAAAACTATCGGGATAGAAACAGAGAAACGAATTTCAGCTACAAGAACAGAGGAACAGGATACAATCAGAACTATGGAAATAGAAATCAAAGAAATAATGCAGGAATCTCGAACCAAGCGCGACAGGAAGAACGCGTGCAGGCCATACAAAACGTAAAGGAGCATTTAAACTCCGAGAGCGCTCGCCGCAGTCCTCAGGCGTCGAGCGGGCGAGTAAAATCAGAGAGGCCGCCAGTAAAATCAGCTGAGCAGCTGACATGAAAATTTGGAAAAATACGTTACGCGACCATCGGCCTCAAGCCGCCAATAGCAACGCTGGAGAGAAAAGATTTAAAAAACGAGAGGGCTACATCCCTTATTGGTACAGGAGCAGATATTTATATTAAAACCAGCTAGATAAAAGTGTCTACTTGGACAGACAAACAAGCATAGAGATTATTATCGGCTGGGACATTATGAACCGATTAAAAGGTCGGATAAATGCAAAGGAGACGGAGATAATTTTAAACGAAGTAAAAATCCCCCTAGGGAGTGAGGAGCGCTTCGAAATACCCCCACCATTTACCCTGGCATCATTTATGCCAGAGTAAAAAACAGAGACACAAAAGTTAGCTGGGTCCCACTATAAGATATAGGAGAGGGCATTTTATTTGGATAACTTCATTGGAGAAAATCGGGACGGAAAAATCTATGCAGAAGGTATCAACACAACGGCGAAAGAGGTGCAAATCCTAGTTCCTCAAGTGAACTTGATTAATTGCGTAACGGCAGAAAAGAAAAATTGTGAATCTGTCGGTGAAAACGACAAAACGAATAAACAAGATGAATCGAAAGCATTCATAGGGCGCTTGCTTGAAATATATGAGAGCGACAAGCGCGAGGAGATAGAAGAAAGAACAGGGAAAATCATGCAGCAAGTAGACACTTTCGACTGCAACGAGGAGGAAATGGAGCACGTGCGAGAGTTAATTCGAGAAAAACCATATGTGTTTGGCTTAAAAGGAGAGCCACTGCCCGCAACGCACTTGATAAAACACAAAATAGAGACGACTTCGAGCAAACCGGTGCAAGCGAAGCACGTCAGATATCCGCCTGCTTTAAAGAAGCAAATGCAGATCGAGATCGACAAATTATTAAATCAAGGAATTATTGAGCCATCCACGTTTCAATATTCATCGAATACATGGATCCTGCCAAAACAGCCAGACGCGTAAGGAAATAAGCGCTGGCGCGTGGTCACGGATTTTCGTCTCTTAAATGAAATAACTGTCGGCAGCTGCCACCCGCTCCCACTCCAGAGCGATATTTTAGATCATTTAGCGGCATGAAGATACATCACAGTTATTGATCTCAGACAGGGTTCTTATCAAGTGGAAATAGATGAAGCAGAGAGGCACAAAACGGCTTTTGCGGGTCCGCATGGCCAATACCAATATAAAAGAATGTCGATGGTGCTCAGCGAATCATCAAACACATTTCTCAGAGCGATGTCCCTCGCACTTGCAAGCTTGCAAGGGCGCGAGCTGGAAGTATACTTAGATGACATCATGAGCTTCGCAAAGATTTAAAAGAGCACGGAACGCGATTTCGCAGACTTCTCAAGAGACTTGAAGACGCAAATATGACGATCGAGCCGAAAAAGTGCCAATTTTTGAAACGTGAAGCTCGTGTTTTGGGACACATAGTTGACGACGGATAGATAAAATAGATCCAAAAAAGATGCAGGCTGTGCGAAAATACCCGACACCAACAAGCACGAAAAAGATAAAGCAATTTTTGGGGCTCGTAAGCTATTATCGTTGGTTTATCGAAGGCTATGCAAAAATAGCGCACCCACTGTCGCAACTATTAAGACGTAACGCAAAATTCAATTGGGGATAAGAACAAGAAAAAGCTTTTCAAAAATTCAACTGGGGATAAGAACAAGAAAAAGCTTTTCAAAAATTAATTAATGCACTTTGCAGCGAGCTAGTGTTAGCGGCTCCCGATTTTTCAAAGCCATTCATCGTCACTACGGACGAGTCGGATTACGCGATATGCGCAATTCTGAGTCAAGGAAAAGTTGACAAAGATCGGCCATGCGAATATGCTTCGAGATGCCTGAAAGGTAGCGAACTCTGCTACCCGACATATGACAAGGAGCTGCTGGCAATAGTGTTCGCAAAGGAGCAATTTAGACCTTACTTATATGGCTGAAAATTCACGGTAGTTACCGATCATGAGCCTCTAAAACACTATCACACGACGAAAAAAACAGATTTGCGGTTCAACAGGCTGAAAACGGAACTTCCAGGATACAACTTCGACATAATATATCGTCCAGGTAAACTAAATAACGCCGAGGCGCTTTCACGTAATCGAGTGATTGCAGAGGGAGAAAATAACCCGGAACTCCCTTGCATCGAGCTTTATCAACTAGCGAGCAGGCAAGAAAATGAGGGAGAAGAGCCCAATCTTGAAACACCACCAGCTCGGCTTCTCGTCACGAGAGTGGGAAGAAATGCGAGAACGAAAGACAAATAAAAAGTTGAAACAGACTCAAACAGCTCCATCAATCCGAAAGCGCACAAATGGCTAAAAACAGCAGAAAAGACGGAAAATTTGGAGAAAAGCTCGTCTGTGAGTGGCGCGAAAAACCCAAAAACGGCACGAAAAAAGAAAAGAAAACGATTGACCATGCAGAAAAAACATCGTCCGATAAAAAGAGAATTGGAGAAAATTGACGCGAAATCTCTGATAAGCGAAGCCCAAACAGAAGGAAAATTGAGTTATATGGTCAAAGAGAAAAATTTTTCAAAGAAATTGGTAGCAAGCAGCGCGCCAAAGACGGAATTTGCATGGAAAAAAGGGAGATCAGAGATAAGAAAGAAAGCTTGTACACCCTCGCTTACACGCAAGAAAGCGCGGTTTGAGCTGAGCGAAGAAATCACAAAAACTTCATTGGATTTTCTCACCGAGCAGCATGTCAAAGCTAAGAAATTGGAAAAAGAACAGCAAGCAGCAGTCGAAACAGATAAAGAGGAGGACTCTGAGCAAGCTAAAGATCTGCTACTATCTCTCAAACTTTGGAGCACACCAATGAGGCATACGAGCGCGCCGGAGCTGGCCCGATCAAGGAGACACCCGAACCTCCGAGACGCTCGGCGAGTGATCCGCTAGCTGCATTAAAAGAGCATTTGAGAAAAGGAGAAAATAATGAAGAGAGAAAATCTGCACAGGACAAGATAGAAAAAGAAACGGAGAACAAATTCGAAGCACGATGCACAGTGGATATAAAAGAGCGAGAATACAATGGAAAAAAGGGAGCACAAATCGACATATGGGAAGCAGATAAAAAAGAAGAGAAAGAAAAAACGAGCAAAGCGCAAAACGAAGCAAGTCCGGACAGGCAAAATAAGCTGACACCTGAAGAGCCCGAAGCGTTGGATGCAAGCTCACAGGGAACACATGAGTCATTTTAACTGCTGCAAATCAATCTCGACTTTGACGAAATGCGAAGACCGTGACATATAAGAGGTGAGCGAAAGGAAGAGCAGCGTCGAGATAAGGAGAACGAGCATCACAGGAAATACGAAGCGCTCGCGAGCGAAATGGACACGGTGCAAGAAACGCAGGAAAGTGAACATCCACCACCATACGATGCATTTTTTGAAGTTAAAAAGTCTAAAGATAACGGGGAATCGATTTCACAAGGAGAGAGACAGAGCTAGGCATTATTGCTCACGTACGAAGAGAGTCAAGAATGCAGGGAAAATGATAAATAATTTGTTCAAGACTTCGATATTTGCGCAGATCCACCAGGAAATTGTCTTTTCTTTTCATTAATAAAATTAAAGAACCTTAATATCACCGCCACTCAACTGCGCAGACAATTACTGGACGCTCCAACAATGATGTACAGCGAAAACCCAGATGAAACCAAAAAGATACTCTCATCTGACACGGAGTACGGAAACAGCGATTGTATATATATTTTCTCAAACGAATACAACCAAAATATCTGTGGGCACTTGAAAAAACAATTTGGAGGATATATATATATGCACATTTTGTCGCAAATACATCGAAAAACTTCATACATCTGCACCTGGAAAATTTGCCTACTACACTCCAATATTTGAGAGACACTCGACAGATAATCGGCGCAGAGATACAGAGGAAACTCGGAATGCAGACAAGAATCATCAAAGGCAAAAAAGAGCAAAGTAAAACTAACAGTTCCAGTAGCGCGCAAGCAGGTAGGGAAATGAGCGTAGACCCCAGCTGGCCACCAACAACGCCAGACAGGGAGGCGCCGACAGAAAATATCAGCGCGGAGCAAAGTGCAAGCGAAGCATATACACCATCCGGCCTTGACAGTCTTGCCAGGTGACAAGAGCGCAGCGCGAACAGAGAGCATCAGAGAGGGCAAGATAAGCATAGTGCAATCGCCTGCGTCACTCGACAATGCGATGATCGCAGAGGACAGCGCATCTAACGGGTGTGCCGAAAATAATAAGAATTCAATTAACAAAATTAAAGGACTTGAATGCTACCGCGTTCAAAGCGCAAGCCCACCGTATGAAAGCCGCCCTTCATGACAGCGGATAAATACTTGGACACAGAGATCCTTGAAGCACTAATAGAGCGTCAGTATATAAACACAGAAGAATTGAAAGCCTCCGAAATTTCAGTAGGAGAGATAAGAATCTCAGAGTATAACGAATCAAAAATGCTTGAGATAACAATCAAAAAATTCATCGACGACGAAGTGGTGCGAGCAGACATCAAGAAGTGCTTAAAAACTCTCAAACAAGCGGTAATCGCCAAAGAAATCAAAAGCATGGGCATAGTGAAAGATCTGGCAATATTAACAGGCTCAGAATGGAATTATTTTTGTGAACAAGGTAATAAAGGAATACCATGAAGCTGCCGTGGGAGGACATCGGTGCATAAACAAAACATACGCAAAAATCGCAAAGGATTTCTATTGGCGCAATATGCGACCAGATGTCCGTCAGTTCGTTCTGGGATGCAAGAACTGCCAAGAAGGGAAATTAGTAAGGGTGAAGACACGCCTACCTCTCATAATTTCAAACACGCCTTCGCAACCGTTTGAAAAGATTTCGATAAATTTTTATGGCCCACTCCACACATCGAAGAGCGGAAACAAGTACATCCTAACGATACAAAACTGGTTATCTAAGTATATAATTCTTGTTCCAGTAAAAAACGCAAACGCTCAAGAGGTAGCGCGAACGCTAACCGAAAAAGTAATATGCTACTTCGGGCCAGCAGCAGCATTACTTTTAGATTAAGGAACACATTTTCTATATGTGCGAGAAAAAACGGAATGGGGCGAATGGCTCTCTCTATGCATGCACGCATCAACTGCACAGAACACAAGAGTACAGGGTATGCGTCGCATGAAATAGTATTCGACAGAACAGCAAAAACATCATCAAGTTTCCTACCTACAGTAAAATTACTTACATACGGCGATTTTATAGCAAACCTCACAGAAAATCTGAGTCAGCTTCAAACCCTGGCAACTATGAACTAAGTTCAAGCGAAGTATAAGTCGAAATATTAATATGACAGGAAGCTCAACACTAAACATTTCCGCACAGGAAAAATGGTGTATGTGTTGAAGGAGCCGCAAAAAGGAAAACACGATGTAGAATACGAGGGGCCATACGAGATAATAGACATCGACTACGAGAAGCACAATGTAAAACTGCAAAAAGACGGCACAATAAAAGTCAGACACGTGGACAAGATCAATAGAGCAGCAATGCTCCTAGAGCCTCTAAATGAAGGCAGCAACGAATAAAAAAAATATAAAGAAGGTAAAAAAAAACAGTTCTTTTGCGGCCCTTGGACGCACAAAAATTGAAAAGAATATCACAGCAGAATATATCAAGAGAGAGCAGCACTTTTACTCGAAATCTCTCTCGCAAAAACTGCAAACTCAGATATGTCGGCAGACGTAAATTCTAATTTTAAAAATTTTATTATTATTAATAACCATTATCTGGGGGGAAATGAAACCCATCTATATAATATAAACAAGTGTAGAATGTAAACTTCGACGCCGCAGATAACGCAAAATACCGATATATGTGGGCGAGACCCATGTACATATATCAGGTAAAAGAAACCCCCCCCCTATCCCAGTTCATAAGAAAATCGTAGAAAAGCAAAGACGGCTGAAGTACAGCTCGAAGCAAAAGGGATCAGGTACGCGTCAATGCACGACCAAAGGGCATTATGGTCAGAAGCAATAAAATATGAGGGAACACGTGTTCCAC
This sequence comes from Megastigmus dorsalis, assembly GCA_900490025.1. Taxonomy (NCBI): domain Eukaryota; kingdom Metazoa; phylum Arthropoda; class Insecta; order Hymenoptera; family Megastigmidae; genus Megastigmus; species Megastigmus dorsalis. Next base: position 4,885 of record UELU01139767.1, on the reverse strand, counting down.
ACAGAGTCGGAGACTCAGGTAGCGAACTCGGCCTATCGAATAAACCGAAACTCCAAGAGAAGAATACAGAAAGGACAGTAATCGTTTCCTATGGAATCCTTTTTTCCCCAAAAACCCTTGCAAAAGCGGATTCGAAGCGATTTAAGATTTAAGCATAGAAAAGATGGATAACCTCGACATCCCCACGTAACAAAAACTAAAAGAAATAATTTTTTTGAAAAAAAAGCTCAAAATTCGAAAAAAATAATTTTTATGAAATAACTATCAAAAAACTAAAAAAAAAAAATTTTTTCTGAAAAATTTAACAAAAAAAACTTATAATATTAATAATTTTTAGAAAATGTTAATAATTAAAAAAAATCCCTGAAAAGAAAAAAAATTGGTCGTTTAATCGTTTAAACAATTTGTTTAAACATTGGCCTTCTTGGTCTTGTATGGCTGCAGCCACTCCCTTGCTCCCTCTCACGTGCGTGTGTATGTATGTGTGGGTTCTTCTGCACGGTGCTCGGCCTCTACAATTCTGTTTTCTGTTAAAATATTATTTTTCGAATATATCTAACCCGAGAGGCAGCTGATCGCAGAAAGACAACGAACCAACAACTTCTTCTATCACCTTGCGCGATGGCGTACACGTGTATGTTTACTATTGAGCTTCGAGCTCAGTAAACACACTTATAAATTTTCCGTTTACTCGGCCCATTAGCGAGTGCTTCAGCACTTATTGATTTAAATTTATTTAATATTCTATTATTTAATATAGTTTCCCGATTTTTCCCAGCGGTTTCCCACACGTTTGGGGCGCCAGTTGTAACGGGGTTCTGGCAGGGGGATTCGTAAGGCTCCGCTATCAACGCCGAGAGGTTTTTCTCTCGGCTTTTCTTGTGTGAGAGACAAATGCTCTGGATGTATCTCCCGTGTAGATTCTGCTCCTGTGAACGGGATCGCGAAAACGCAAACCCGAGTAGCTTTCATCGTCTTCGCTTGTCGGCTAGCTCGCCACGATCGGCGATGGCGGTATTCGCACGGGCGGGGAAAAGAAAGCGGGCGCAGTCACGAAATGACACTCACTCAGCTATATTGTATAAAAAGAATGAAACAAATATATTCTATTAAAATTGAACTTATCACAATTCCAAACGGATTGAATAACAGTCAAATCATATATTAAAAAATTTAAGTATAATTTTTTTACGAAGAACGGGCTGAGTAGGCTTTCGCGTTTTGCACAATTTTCCGGAGCTGCCACGAGATTCGACTCGTGGCTTACAAGCTCCGGTGCACGTCCGCACTGGCTTTCACGACGGGATAATCGTCGCGTGGAAAATAAGGCGCACTTACTTTTCGTGCCGTCGAGTATCGGGGCTCGACGATATCTCTCTCTCTCTCTTTCTCTTACGCTCGCACGTAGCTCGCGTGCCGACGCCGGGTTGCTGCAGCTTTCCCTCAGGCTCTCGTGCTGCAGGCTCCGCTCCTGGACGGCTTGGGAGGAGGAGATGGTGGGGGGCTTCTTGCCTCCACTACTGCATCGTCAGACACTCGCAACGAGCACTATAAACTCCACCCACGCGGGAGCGATCACGCAACACGTGGCGTACGGTTGGAGAGAAGAGGGCAATATGGCCGCTTCCTCTCGACCTTTTCCCTCGTTTTCTCTCCCACGCGCGTGCGCAGATTCGTACGCGCCGTTCCGATCGCACGCGGAATTAGAACCTATTACGCCGTTAAAATATATATATATGGGACGTTTCACGTCACTTTTACCCCCCCCCTCTGCCCAAAAATTGAGAGGACGCACATACACTTACGACCACTCAAAATTTTCGTTGAAATATAGCCCGTCGAATGCAAAGTGGCATATGCCATGATTTCAAGATGGCGGACCAATATGGCGGCCATAACGATAGAAAGTGCCTTAGGCATGTGTGTAAAAATTCAGAATAGCGATAAA
>UELU01139761.1:0-10851 GCA_900490025.1 Megastigmus dorsalis | reverse complement strand
ATCACCATAACCTCTAAAAAATGGCCGAAATGACATCAAATTTTGAGCAATCCGGAGTTTTCGTGTATATCTTATAACAAATCGAATATTCATGCGGTTTTCCCCATAAAAATATTATTTGACGTTACATTAAATATTAACGTGTACACCTGGTCTATTTTTACATGCCTGGTTCAAAATGGCGGCCAATACGGAGGTCAATATGGACAAATTATGACTTTTTTCGCAAGATGGCGAATCCAATATGGCGGATATAAAGAAAAATTCGCGATTTTCAAATGCAAAAAAAATTATATATTATCTATATAAAATTTCTAATTGAAAATACTATTACAGTAATTTTTACGCGAGGTGCCGTCTTATCGAGAAATAATTTTAGGTTATCTCGGTATCTATTGAATGTTTGATTTTTATATGATATATAGTAATATCTTCGTGATGCATATTAGTGATTAGTATTGGGAAAATTTAGGTATAGTTCGATTTACATGTATGTACATTGCTTTCTCCTATTATACTCATAGCATTACAGAGACAACGGCGTGGACGTGGTAGAAATATGCCTGTCTTCATCGGGGTGCTTTATTTTCGTGAGTCCCCTTACCTCTCACCTTTCGGGGTGCTTTATTTGCGTGAGTTCCCTTGCCTCTCACTGAGAAACAAAATTTCCTAGTGTTAATCAGATGTAATATTTAGCAATAGTAACTGTAAATTCTTTTATCCCATCTTTTCCTTTTTCACCCATCGCGGCATTGTATATCACGAACGACTTCGTTGTAGATGCCTGTATGAGTCTAATAAGAACGACCCAAGTCCATTTTTTCGAACGAATGCTTGGGAGTACGTTGTTACAATGCCCGTCGTGAAGATCGACGCCTCCCATGAATTTGTTATAGAGATGATAAGCTTGTGGGAAAGGCACTTCGAGTTTAGAATGTGCCTCTGAACTATATCTTTTTGAAGGTAATAATGGAGTTACACCTGCCGCAGTTGAAACTATTGAAACTGGCTTTGAACCCATTTGGTAATGTAATTGATGGCACTGTTTTTATCATACTTTTCAACGTAAGAACCTCTTGGAACTTTCTTATCAAGTTTATTCTTTTCTTTGATACGTTTTTCTCTAACAGTATCTGTACATTTCAAGCCTAGTTTCTGCAAATGTAGAACTAAATCGTTTTCGTGACATGTCTTCGAAAAAGGATTAGTTCGATTGACAAGGAACTTGCAGCGGCAACGGTTATAATAAAAGAGTAGAAAATAATTCTTGTAATTCCAGGAATGATTTGGTATGAAAAAAACGTTGCAAAATATAAAGAGTGAGAACCGATCTAGAGCCCAATGAACAAGCAATGGCAATACTGTTGTCAATTGCTTGAAAAATTACTGGATCGGCATACTGCTCATCATGGAAAATGCAGCAGAAAAGTTATCAAAGGTACTTTTATTTCAAATTTCATACAGATAACAATAAAATTCTGTCTATCCAAAAAATAAGTTCTGCATCCATGTACATTCAACCACATGGCCAATACTGTACCCATACAGTACCTAAATGCCTGACGAACTACCACTTGATCCTGAGTTTTCACGAATCATTTTTTCAAAAGAAAAAATACCGAGCGAAAAATACTAAAAATATTTCCAAAAATTTTACGAAGAAAACAAAAAAAAATTTTGCATTTGAAAATCGCGAAGATTTTTCTTTATATCCGCCATATTAGATTCGCCATCTTGAATTTTTCAAAGCTGTCACCATCTTCAGAATCAATGGCGACGAACATATTCAGCACCCTTCAAAACGAATTTGTCCATATTGACCTCTGTATTGGCCGCCATTTTGAACCAGACATGAAAAAATAGACCTGGTGTATACGTTAATATTGAATGTAACATCAAATAATATTTTTATGGGGAAAACCGCATGAATATTCGATTTGTTATAAGACATACATGAAAACTCCGGATTGCACAAAATTTTATGTCATTTCGGTAATTTTTTAGAGGTTATGGTGATTTGATGTATGATAAAAAAATTTTCTTGTGAACTTTAACTATCATGATCACGATTGATCGCATTTGGAATTCAATCCCAATAACCTTTCATCTCGAAAAAAAATCTTAAAAAAACAATTTCCATTTTTTCGCATTTTTTTTCTTTGAATCCGCCATATTTTTTTTCAGGACTTCCGAAATGCAAATTTGAACCCGGAAATCGAAAGAGCATGACCAAAAATAGTTGGATATGCTATTCTGATAAATATTCTGATAAATATTTACTTGGTTTTTCTTATAAAGTTTGGAGCTCAAAGATCTATGTCAAAATCTGCGTTCTTCGGCGTTAATGGGTTAAAAAGAGTTCACTCGCATAATCTCAAAAATAATAAAAAAATTTTAATGTACTGAATTTGAAATGGAAATAAAATTAAAATAGTATAAAACAGGATTTGTGTACGTAAAAGTGAAAATTTAAATGTGTTAATTTAAGGAAACTTAAAAAAAATACATATTAATGTTACTTTCAGTTGAATAAATATAAAAACCGAAGACCCAGATAATAGACATTATTAAGCTGAATATTGATATCACATTCACTGACATTGTATTTATAACCACTTTTATGCTTAGACATTGTACATTCTATCCTATACAAGAAATCCAAGAAAATATACATCTAAATAAATTCTTTACTTTCTTTTTGTTACTTTTATTTTATTGAACTCATGGCACCTAACAGAAAAACATATGTATAACACTTTTCAGAACGCTTATTATTATTAAACTTTAAGACAAAATTTTACTGTTTATGTAATATTTAAATAATTATTATATAATTGAAGAGTATAAGCACAGAATCCGAACTCAGCTCAATTATAATTAGTTTATATTGATTTTAACCGAAACTGTACGTATGCTTTAAGTCAGTGAGCTAAACAAAATCTCTAAATCATATACATTATTCATTGACAATTTCTTTATTAGTCAAAATTTTAACATCTTATAATTAAGGTAAGTTTTTCAGCAAAATACTTACATGCTAAATAAGAAATTTTGACACCCAAATGTAGTACATCTTCACTCTTCTCATCAGTCCATTTACAAGTGTAAATTTTGTTTTTGTTTGAAATCATGAATATTTACCGGGAGATTTTTACGAAATTCTTTTATATCATCGATTGGTACAATCATGATATGACCATCATCTATAAATTTAACTTTTGCATACATTCCAGACATCTGTAAAAAAAAATAGTATTTATAGTGTAACTAACCGATATTTATTAGACATAGTTAAAAAAAAATATTAAATAAATTGCATTTACACGTGATACGTATATGTGGGCACGGCTCACGAGATACGAGGTCCAAAGTAATCTTTATTTTTGAATATGCATCAATAATATTTTTAAAAAAATATATCTACCAAAAGGAAAAGTTGTATATTTACCTTTTATCTTTATAAGTATTTTTACATGTATCCGTCAACTTTATATAGAAGATTAAAAAGTAAAAGTTGCTACGTGATTCCGTAAGATTCTCTCTAGCCGAAGCCACAAAGTATAGTCAGTACAGATATTTAGTATGAGTAATGTAAGGTGCAGTAGCTACACCCTGACCGGGAACCGAATCTAATACCTACATTATGCCATCCTGTAAATATTCGAATTTTGAAATTAAAAAATAAATGAAACCGTTGTATTTTAATTAGCATTCTTCGAAAATATAGCTTAATAATTTGTACCCATTTACTTTTATCAGAAAAAAATAATATAACTTTGTTCGTGCGAAAAATGCCAAAAAATTAGGTATTTCAATGCACCGTAATGAAATTTTAAAATTTATAACAATATTTTTTATAGCCAATAATTTACATTTATGTAAATTTTTTTATTTTTATTACGGTACTTTTTTGTTGCAAAATTCTAATATTTACCACAGGAAAATTCTACCGGAAATTCTATAATAGGATAGGAATTTGTACAGAATATTTTCGTAAGGCTTATAGTTATTCCGTCTGAACTATACCGTGTATATAGATCATATACATGGTAGTCTTCGTCCATAAACCACGAATTTCACGAGATAACGGACTCGTTTTTTTTTAAAGCCGTGTAGTGCAGAAGTTGATGGCTTACTCTTGTTACTCTTGAGTACTCTTGACTTGACACTTGAACGTATTGTATAACCTCCAATAATTCGAATAATTCAATACCCAACCCGTTATACCCATATAGCAAAAGGAAAGAAAAACAAATACAAAAGACCGCGATCAGCATAGAGATATTTTTATCGTATAATTCAAAAACTGTAACTCAAAAGGGAATAGATAATAATATTGCAAACCTTATTAGAAGACATAACATTTGTTTAAAATTAGCTATGGCTGAAAAAATTCATCAGAACTTTCTATTTCAAATTCATCTGTAAATACTTAATTATACTTTCTTACTTAAAAATTTTATTGTGGTTCTTGAGTAATAGGAACATATGTAGAAACTTCATTAAATTTAGGTAATGTCAAGAAGTTTGAACTATACTTTGTTATTCAAAAAGCAAATGATTGAATTATATTTCTTGCGTCATCCTTTGAAAACATCAATTCATCTACCAGAGCATCTTTCTCTTTAATTTTAGTTCTCGTTTTCCAAGTTCCAGTCTTCCTTCTTCTTGATCCATTTTTTCTAATTCAAGAAGTTGTCCAAACTATATAAGTTTGTCATTCTCTCTGTAAAATACAGGGCAAGTATATGTATATATTATTATTTACTTCAAATATTTTATCCTTGCAAGTTTTTGGAAACTATTTTTAAATATAAACCTTTAAGCATTCAGTAGGTTGATTATTAAATTATCGACATCATCGTTATCATCATCATTCACTGCATCTCGATTATGATTTAATAATTGAACTTGCATTAACATCTCGTCAATTTGAAAGTCAGTCAGGTTTCCATCGCACCCACTCAATCTAACAAGCTCTTTTGCGAAGATAATTGATTTAAGTACATTAATATTTAACCGATTCCTTAATTTGGTTTTGATTAAACGCTCCTGGCTCCAGACCCTTTCGGGTTGAGCATTACTGTTTGGTAAGCAGGGTACATCTAGCGCAAAACTTGGAAGTTCGTTAAAAACCAATGCACCATTCTCATTTCTAAGAGACTTCAAATGGTGCCAAAAGTAATCTGTCCTATAATTTTCTGCTTCTATGTAGTCAAAATTTAAAATATTATCCCAATCAGCTTGTAAGCTCGCATAAGGTTGCGAGGCGTCCAATTATGTCGGGATTCGTTTCATGGTACTCAGCCGAAATCGCATTTTCTTTCAGTAGGCACTCAGTGCTTTGAAAGGGAGCCCACGTATTTGACAATCTTATTATAACTTGATTGGATAAGGCAGTTAAGTACATTAACCAGCTTTCAAAAAACTGTTGCCTTTCATAATCCTCTAAAGCTTGAGCTGCAAACAAAGTACAATATATTGTTTTTGAGTATAATGTATAAAAAGAAAACTGCAACCAAAATCGAGCTTGAATTGTATGAAAATTCGGTGCATAAGTTATCAAAAAGAAATTCGTACAAAACAGGTGTTTAACACTTATCAAAATATAAAATTTAAAAAAATAACCTGCAGAAGTACAGGCAAAATTGAAACAATTAATTCCGAGATGATTCTTTTCTTTAAAAGTAAATGTTGTTTTTCTTACCTAACATTCTAGTAGTCTGTCCTATTTTCAGCTCTTCTAAAGGTAAATAATTACCAACATCAAAAGGATTGACGTTTTGAACGCCAACTCTTTCTATGTAGTACGGATCCAAATAGCATTTGTATATATCCTGTAAATTTTGGATTATCCTCCCATAGATCTCCGGTATAATGGCTTCTTCGCTTTGAAGATATCCATTCACATTTTCCATTACTGAGAGAATAAAATTTAAAAAAGCTACGTAACATTTAGTGACCGGATTGTTCATTAAATTGAAAAATCTCACTGCTGTTTCGTGGCCTTCGACTTCCCTTACGGAAGTAAACTACTGCCATAACTACTGCCAGAACAACTGCCAGAACTACTGAAAATTATCGGAAATCATTCGATAGCGGTAATACATCGCCAATAGGGTCGAAAATACTTTTTCATTTAACATATTTTTTTAAAAAAGTTTTTTGGAATTAATTTAATTATAAAATTATTCAAAATAGATATAACGTAAAGCAATCGCTTTCGTTTACAGTCGTTGAGAAAATTTTCTCGCTCCAATCGCTTCGTCGAAGGGTCTCTTATACCCTCAACGACTGTAAACGAAAGCGATTGCTTTACGTTATATCTATTTTGAATAATTTTATAATTAAATTAATTCCAAAAAACTTTTTTAAAAAAATATGTTAAATGAAAAAGTATTTTCGACCCTATTGGCGATGTATTACCGCTATCGCACAAATATAGTTTGAAAAATTATTTTTGACACTATTGGCGCTATATCGAAGATGTAAAACCCAAGGCCAGCGCTATGTTGCCAATATAGCAGCATCAATGCTTTCCGATATAGTTGCAATATATGGGCAAGAGGATCGATTTCTACGCGGGGGTCTTTTAATGAATATTGTGAATGTATAGTGTTTACAAATGATTTCCGATAATTTTCAGTAGTGTGGCAGTAGTTTTTCAGTAATTGCAAAAAAACTGTTGCCGCGGCAGTTGTTCCGGCTGTAGTTCTGGCATTTGCTCTGGCAGTAGTTATGGCAGTAGTTTACTTTCGTGAGGGTTTGTATACTCTTAATGTGCTAAAAATAGCCGGCCATTACTCTTCTACCCAATTAAGAGCTGCCCAGTCGAAAGCCAACGACACAGAACTGGCCTTAACAATCTATGTACATTTAAATTTAAATTTATTTGTTGCTGTAAGATATGAAGACTTTTGGAGGAATTGAAAAAAGTATAAACATCACGCGCCAAGTCCGCAATGGTCTGCGGCATTTAACGCATCGCATGCCATGACAGGCGCAAACCATGGTAACGATATGTTCAAAATTCCTCCTAAATCTCTGAGAAGCCGAATTGAGCATACCGACCATGACATTGCACCCATCACAGGCGAATCCCACAACATTCGATGCCGGAACCTCAACTAAACGATTGAAACTGTTATATATCCCATTATATAACGTTTCAGCGGTTTCGTTGCTGTTTTCGTCGACTTCGAGGTATACCTTCACTAGGTCCCACACGACACTTATTACTTTTCTCAATCGCTCACTAAAAAAGCGCACGATCACGCAACCATGCTTCTCAGTTGTAACGTCAGTCGAGTCGTCGTACAACACAGAAAATTTTTTGCGTTGCAACAGCATGGCGCTATAACATTTTTTAAAATGTTTGTCATGGTCGTTTTTTTTCATCCTTACAGCCTTTAGCGCATCATGATTTTGTGAAATATTTACAATGATTGGTAGCAGAGTATTAATTATTTTAAACGGAATATTATGTACAAAAAAAAATAACGTTAAAATAATCTTAATGCGCGCTACTTCTCTACAAAAGCATTACGATCTAGAGGAGGCACTTCATCTTCGTCATTAAAATTATATCCATTCATCGCCAGCATATGTGCTTCACTTGCCTCGTGATTTCTCACTACCGTCAAGGTGGCGTTGAATTGGACGCGACATCGTGCCCTATGCTCCGACTGAGCGGAAGATCGCAGCCATCTCTGGCGGTCTCCTTCCGTCTGCCATTCATATCTATATTTTTGCCTATACGGTACTCTAAGCCGTGCAGGCTCAGCTGGTCTCACTATTGGATACCTAAGCCGATTAACTCGGCCCAACTCGTGCAGCCGATGCTGCCTATGTGGCCGCGGAGCTGGAGGCCGATCAACTTCTGCAGGTCGATCAGGATGAATTTGTACTTCATCGACATCCATTCTAAAAGTTGAATATGTGCAGATATGGTAGGAATAGGAAACTTGGGAAAGCATTTTGTAAAATAAACAATTCTATACGTATATAGGTGATTCCACGGAATTTTTTATTTTTGAATTTTAAAAAGACCATTCTTGACGATCTTCGATCTTTATGTTCATAATCATTTAAACCCTAAGGTTTTATACCTAATAACCCGAAGCTCTGCTGTTGAGTATTATATTACGCAAAAACAAATTCAAAATAAAAAAGAAAGCGAAAAAATCGTGCTTTTTTTTGTTTAAACGGTATTTTATCACAACTAATAATATTTTGGAGCGATTTCGAGCTCACCATCGGAAAGGGCACGTTCTAAACTTTAAAAATATGTCCCGTTTAATTTTTTTTCACGCCTATAGCATTAGTTATGAGCTCCTAAATACCGGTCTACCGCAAGTATGTATATTACGCTGGTATAATTGGTTGCTAATTTGTTACGCAAAAACTGATTTTGTTGCTACAGCCGTTATCGAGATACAATGGATACGCTATAAGTGTAAGACTTACGCTAGCATAGCCACGTCTCTAACTTCTAACATATTTTGAAATAGTCGAAATACGCCAGAAGTACATGATAATCCGCTGGTGCTCGGCTCGCGGGTTTTATTGACAAGAGATAATTCTTTTGCAGGTTGCTGAACATCCAAAGGATAAAGTAGAAATTTTTTTTTTAAAAACCGGTGGTGCTCGACTCGCGGGTCTTATTGGTAAGAGATAATTCTTTTGTAGGTAACTGAACATCCCAAGGATGAAGTAAAAAAAGTTTTTAAATAATCGCATCATCGGAACTCGCCGTTCAAGCGGGAGAAAACGTGCGAAAATGGTCCAAATAAGCTAGAAGTACATGTAAATCCGCTGGTGCTCGGCTCACGGGTCTTGTTGACAAGAGATAGTTCTTTTGCAGGTAGCCTAACATCCCAAGGATTAAATAGAAAGTTTAAAAAAAATCGTTTTATCAAGCGGGAGAAAGCTGCGCCCAAACTAACAGATCGTCATCTCGATCCTAATCCGTTTCAATTAATGAACTTCAGTTTAGCTGCCAAAATTTTTAGTAATACCGTTTCAAGTGCTTTATTAGCCGGTGCTATGGCACCAGAAGATGCATGAATTCATCCTGACTGCGTTTAAACGACGAATTTTCTTAAAAAAGTTAATGACCATTTTGATTATTTAAACAGCAGAAGCAGTGAAAATAAAAATCCGTTACGTCGTCCCTTATCAGATAAAAATCCACAAGTCGTAGAATATTTAAAAGCTAGTTTAATTTAGATAGATTCTTGGAAATGCGTGGATAAAAAAGGCAACCCTCCCTGTTTCAATGGTTTTTATTTGACAGTAAATAGTATTCTTTGGCAATGCTACGAAATGTAAGGAAACGGTGGACTTCATTTATTAACATCCAGATTAAATCAAAATCCTCTAGAAAACTTATTTGCAGACGAAGCCAGTCTGGTCATAATAAAAATCCAATTGCAATGCAACTGCTAAATTTAACATCATCATTTAAATTAACGAATTGCTAGCCTGATGAAACATTAGCATTACTAGAAATTCCAGAAAATACGGACATTAAGAATTTGCCACAGTCTGTCGAGAATTTCAATGATACTCTAGCCGAATCCAATAATTCTTTAGTTGCAGATAATTTCTATTGTGAAAATAATTTCAAGTCATTGACTGCTTCAACTGATGCAACACTTGAAAAAGTTGAAGAGAATGGTCCTAATAATTTATGCATGAGCGATTAAAGGAATTGATGAGTCGGTTAACTGCTGTGATACTGAGGCTGTTTCTAATGAAGAAAAAATCAGTTTAAGCACTTTCGTTCTTTAAAAGGATACCACTTCACAAGAAATATCTGACTTAATCGATGCCTCAACTTCGCAATCTATTTTGGAAGATGAGTCAAATAGATTGAACAGCATTTTGAACCATTCAACTGATTCATCTAATCCTTTTCATGGAGCAATGAAGCGTGTTGCAGGGTATATGGCTATGAAATGTGTTTATATATTATAAAGCTTCATTAACTAGAGAAAATTTAAATTGTGAGCGAAATAGCAGCCTTTTAGTCTTTTTCAAAGCGTATATGACATGGAAACATTTTTATTTTCTAGTAATGAAATAAACTGATTATGTGAATTACCAGCCTTTAAGAGATCTATATATAATTGATCATGCAAAAATCATTCTGATCGCAAATCAATTCCAACATATTTAAATTTTTTTTTTCCAGACAGTTGAGCAGCATCTCAGATAAAATAAAAATTGAGGATTAAGTCCATGAATAGATAAAAGAGTGACAAAAAGATGATATATATGCCCTTGAATCTCAAAAGTTTGTATAAAACTTCCTTTTATCACCTGCTCGATAGCAAATGAAACATTTCAAATAAATATATCGAACTTTTTAATATTAACTACAAAGTTATTCAAAAATAGATGTGTGCCTAAAATCAAACTCTTTAAAGGTTTATTAAATTTTTTCCTCCCGAATACATAGATTTGGTCATTAAACAAATTTGCATATCAATTAGATGTATGTAATCAATATCAGGATTATATTCAAAGATAGATCTAAAATTTGGAGAATAAGTTCTATTGCATATCGATTGCAGTCATTGACTTTGAAGTCGCTGTAATCTTTCTAGTGACGATTTTCGAGCAGAACAGAAGTCTGTGAAGACCTTTCTAATAGCCGTAATTTTCTCTGAACGGATTAATTTCATTAAGTTGAAAGTCTAGCCTTACGATTTTCTTGGCTTATATTACGCCTCAGTAAATGGTTAAGTGTTACATGATGCAAATTTCGAGATATTCTATTTTAGGCATTTAAAAAAAAAACTTCAAAAAAAGATAATTTTTGAAACTAAATAAGAGTCAGTAAAATAT
>UELU01139756.1:0-19666 GCA_900490025.1 Megastigmus dorsalis | reverse complement strand
TAATTCTCGAAAGGTTTCTGCTAACTTTCGGGGATGTTTCATTGAAATATTTTCTGTATTCAAAAATAATATTTCAGTGAAATGTTATGAAAATATTTCTGAAAGCTTTCAATAAACATTTCTGTGAAATGTTATTGTAAGGTTTCAGTAACCTGCTAGCAAGGTTTCTGTAAGGTTTCGCTGAATCCTTTCTTTGAATCTTTCACAGAAATATTTCATGCTATGTGGGTTGGTACAATAAACTATTTTCTTTTTTACTAAATTTTAATAATAACATGCTACAAAAAGATGTTTTTTATACTTTATTAATCTTTATACAGTATCATATCACTGTGCAAAAACAATTTGTTCTTAACAGAACGTTTATTTAAGTATATTTTATCGATATACTATTTTCATAACCTTAAGTGTCCCGTTATTGGTACATTTACCTTATTTATTAAACTTATTGTTAAAACTATAAAATTACATTTGCTTTTTCGAAAATAGCGTATCATATATCTTTTGAACCAATCCTATATGTGCAAGTTATGAACATAACGTGAAATATTTTTTAAATGGCTTTCATTCAAAAACAGTTTTATTCAATTCCATGCACTGAGCCAAGAGAAAAAGCTGTTCAACTGTTTCTGAGCCTATATCATCTCAGAATATTTCTTTATATTACAATTTCTGCATGTGTATTAACGGTTTGACGCTCTCGACCATCATTGCACATGAGTATCAATATATGGAACTTATACAAACTGTTGAGCCTCCCGAAGAGCTTAGGTTCACTTGAATCGGCTCGAGTACTTGCTAAGAAAGCTTGTATAATTTATCATCCTTGCTATACTATCATTCAAACAGTGAAAAAGTAATTTAGATAATCAACGTAATGATGCTACTTTTTATCAAATATTTTCAATTTAAAATCACGGGTAGATGCATTAATTATGCGCAAATATTTTTTTTACATTCATGTATTTCCTTATAAAAAAGATGTATTTTAATGTTTAATTTTTTTTTATTTAAATATTCAAGTATTTTTCCAATTTTACACTGACTTCGAGATAAATATAATATTACAATGTATTTTCAAATACAAAGGTACGTGTATGTGATTTTTCCATGGTTTAATGCATACATTATACATATCTTGAATTCGAATAATTTATTAAATGAAATGAAAAATAAGAATTTTTCAACCTAATGATAGTGCGTTGACTCTTATCCATTTCAATTAATGTGATTTAATCAATTTCTATGCATACTATACTAATTTATCTTTATTGCATTGAATCGAAATTAAATAAGTATTTTATCAAATATAATATTTAATTATTATAATTAACATAGAAATGAATCGAGTTCAATTGCTTTGAATGGATACATTAATAAACGTATTTGAACCAGCATTTTAAACATAAAAATTGAATAGGCATTAACAGCTTTAAATGAGTTCAGGAGAGAATGCTTATTAATGAGATTTTTCAACATTGGAATTGAATATCGTTTTTAAGTGTTTTGAATATAATTATAATAGTAAATGATTTCGAATGAATCCATTTAATATGAATTTCAATCGACTTCAATTACTTTGAATACCTATATTATTACATGTTTTTGAATGACCATATCAAACGAAGAAACTGATCAATAGATATTAATTTTTGTGAATAATAAGATTAGTCAATAGTTTAAATGAGCATATTCACAATTCAAGTCGAATCGCTTTAAGTGTTTTGATTATTGTAAATGATTTGGACTGAATATATTGACTATGGAATATGAATTGACTTCAATTATTTTAAATTTGTGTATTAGTAAATGGTTTTAAATTATCATATTAAACGCAGAGCTAAAAAGTTATGTGAATTAGAATTCAATTGCGGTTGCCTATGCTTAAAACAAATTAATAAAAATAATAAAAATATTTAATATTACAGTAAAAAATGTACTGTATAAGCATTTACAATTCTATAATATCTACATATATATTTACATGTATCATTTTGTGTGAAATTTATTATAATTTGTATATATTTTGATCAGGAGTTGCCAAGATCTTACCCTGATCCATGTAATCAAAATCTTGATCAGGGCCTGATATCATCCTGAATACAATTTCTACTCGGGGAGATATCGAGTCCAAAATAGTAGTTTGATCGGCTATTTCACTTGGCTCAGTCAAACCAAGAAATTCTTAAATCATTATTGTAATTTTTTATTACTAAGAGAACAAATACATTTAAATTTATTATTTTAGATGTATTATTTTTTTGAAGTTTAAAAAATTCAAGTACTTTTCTAATTTTACTTCGATTTCAAGATGCTTTATGAATAATTTATTAAATAAAATGGAAAAATAACAATTTTTCTACCTAGTAATAGATAGGAAAAATAAATTTAAAAAAAAAAATTGCCCGTAGGTAGGATCGAACCCGTGTTACTGAGTTTTCAGCCGTTATGGCGTTGCGCTTCCTGAGTTTTCGGCCGTTTTAGCGCAGCGCTCCTTTCCACAACTCATCTCTCCCCAACAGGCTTGTTCGGATTTACTCGGAGCCGTTCGGAAATTCGACACTCCGCTATCCACCTACTTTGAGCATGGGAGTCATGCGAATTATACGTGGTTGTATCCCATGCAGTTATAGCGTCAGTGCCACGCATTTTACGCTTCGCTTCACGCAACAAACGCACGAGTGAGGTGCGTTATGCGCATGGAAGATAGCCATGCTATAAACGCGCCGCCTCATGCACGCGGTGCCTGAGGTCTACGCCTTTATCGCATGACTCGTCCACGCTTGAAACGCAGGAGTTTTCATGCGTTATTCGCGTGTTTGTTCTCTCCGTGTAGTCATCCAGGGACGGAACATGTGACCTCATTCCGTAATAAGCACAATTTCTAGTGATAAACTGAATGACTTCACGTCGCACTAGGGGCAATCGAATAAGCTGTATGTTAACTTATTTCGTTTTGTCCCCTATACATGGATTTTAAAGTGTGAGTGTATTTATTAGCGTGAGTGTGTCGAGGAATGAATGAGTAGAGTGAATGATTGACTATTTATTTTTTAAATGTATTGTTATATGATAGATATTGACTGATTATAAAACTTCTGTTTATTTGTATTGTATTTGACGCTCTGTGATATTAGTAATAGGTTTGTGCAATATTTAAGACTGATTTGTAAATAGCTTAATATATCTGAGTAAGCGAATCTGTGATATCACAGAAAGTGCAATAATCATAATCTTGACTCGATGTAATCTTATTGTAATTGTAAAAGGAAAATATGTATAATTATGTATGTTATACTTTTTTGTAAATATTTACAAATAAACAAATATAAAGCTACATCACACAAGGAATTATTAAAAAACATTAAATTTTAAAATATGATCGTAATGATCTGTCTCAAAAAAAAGTATTAAAATAAAAATAAATCAAAATTGAATTTACTAGTCTGTTTAAATTTGTATTTGGAACTCTTAAAGTTAGCGTCGAAAATCAATGATCGATATTCTGCGTTCCCTAGACTTCCTACGAGGAGAAACTAGTCCTCGATCGGCAACCGTCACGCTCCATGTGCGCTCGCCAACAATTTCAATAAATAAGAAATTATTAATTATCTCTGTTGAGATAATGGGTCGTGAAATAACTCTTTATGTACGTAAACTAGTAATATTTAATTTAATAAAAGATGAATACAAAACTAAATACACACTATCGAGAGCATCGTGCGTCTCGTGGCCGCTCTGATATCATCGTACTCTCGCATGCGGCCGCTCGTCACGAAGAATGAGCGAGCTAGTCATCCGCTTCCGCTTGCTTGCCCAAGTCACGCTAGGTGATCGGGGGAGGGGAGGGGGCGCACGTATACAGACATGTTTGCGTGCGCTGAGTGTTACGTAGTACAATTATAGTTTAAACCTTGCGACCCTTGTACTCCATGATTAAAGGTCGTACAACAAATTACATTTTTGATTATAGTTAAACGATATACAATGTATAATATTTAACAATCTTTGAAGAAAATATTTATTTTGCCAGATCCTGTCCAAGATTTATTCATGGTCCTTCGAGCCTGATAGGATTTTCGATGATAACCGAACAAGGATTATTTGGATTATAGTTGGTAAACAAAACGTGGTCGGTGAGTGAAGGTGCGCGGGCGGGGATCGAGAACTCTCGAATTAAGCAAAAGTTTTAAGCTACTCAACTCCGTGAATATTAGTCCCCAGGAAGTGGTGAATTGACGGCATTAAGGAAATTCGTGGCGACATCGCCATCCTGAGCGTGCAATTTTTGAGGTTAGAACGTCACGCCACGAGGTGAGAAATGTCAAATGGAGCGGAGTAGGGGCGAGAACGTCCATTAATTCGATTTCAACACTAAAGTGAAGGTACATTCATGGCCACGTGGGATTTACAAGAGTGCAATACTCAGGCTAAGAGATAATACTCTTTTTTTTTCTTTCTGCAACCTATCTTTACTTTTGCTACTTATTCTTTTACTCTAGTTTAAAAAATTAATTTTCTGATCGCAATTGTCATTGTAATAACCTTACTGGAGATTGAGGTAGGGGCATAAGGAAAAACCAGGATCTAAAATATAATATCTTTAATATACTTTATTCCCGCACAAGTATAATAAGCTCTGACCGCACATGCACAATACGTGCAATGAAATGAATATCAAGTTAGAATATATCGGCCGCGGTGGCGAAGCTAAAACTATCGTGAGCATGTTCACGCAAGGATCCAAAGGAGGCGAAAAAGCCACGAAGCAAAGAGCATTTCCCTGAGGGCAACTCACCGTAAATGTACTCTCTCTCTTGCAGATGCTCCCGCGTCGCACTCGTGTTCTGATCACACGCTTTCCGGTGTCTTTCGCACGTATTCCTGACCCTCAGCGCAGCGT
The DNA here is from genome assembly GCA_900490025.1 of Megastigmus dorsalis. NCBI lineage: Eukaryota > Metazoa > Arthropoda > Insecta > Hymenoptera > Megastigmidae > Megastigmus > Megastigmus dorsalis. Next base: position 14,763 of record UELU01139756.1, on the reverse strand, counting down.
ATCTCTTTCATGTCCAACTCACGCGAGCCTGCTTTCCATCGATGGTACTCTGGCAGACTCATAGCTGCTTCTGGTGAGGCTCTTCCTGCCCACTAAACTCGTGAAGGCTCGTTCCCATTCTACTCTCTAGTGGTCGGGCCTTAGGATTTCAGTATGCTTGGTAGCTTGTGCGGGGATAGGATTCCAGGCGGTACGTATGCTTTCATACACACTGTCTGTAGTTTATCTCTCGTTTTAAAACTAGTTAGGGATACGAATGAGCATGAGCGTTTGGAGTTCTCGCACTTTTACCCTATGCTAGGTGCTATCCGAGGGCCTCCTACGCCAACACAGTCACCGAGTGCTGACTTTAGTGAGTTAAATCTATTTTAGCTTAATTTTAGTTTTTTTAGGGTAGAGGATAAGTGACTAGCCGGAATCTCCCTCCGATCAGCTTGAATTTCGGGTTTTTGCGAGGGTCCTCCGTGACTTTCTTAATCTGTTGGAGGTACCATTCGTCTGTCGTTTCATCTGCCCAAGAGACACCAACTACGGCTGTCTCCGCGCTATCCATTTCATACATGCGTGATAGCGCATCTGAGACGTGATTGAGCGCTCCCTTTCGGTGCTCAATCTCGAAGTTGTGGCCTAGAATTTTTAATGACCATCTCGCTAAGCGTCCTTTTTGACCGCTCAAGCTATGTAGCCAACGTAGACTGCTATGATCAGTTATCACTTTGAATTTATAACCTTCTATGTATGGATGAAACTTTTTGATCGCCCATACAACTGCTAAGCATTCTCTCTCCGTTACGCTGTAATTCCTTTCGGCTGGAGAGAGAACTCTGCTTGCAAATTCGAGGATGTGTTCTTCATTCTCGATGAACTGGAGTAACACTGCTCCGATTCCAGTGTCACTTGCATCAGTTTGTATTACAAACTCCTGTTCAAAGTAAGGCGTTTGTAGCACTGGAGCGGAGGCTATGAGCGCCTTTACCTGTTTAAATTCAAACTGGTGTTGATCCGTCCACTCATACTTGCGATCTTTCTTTGTGAGTTGAGTGAGCGGATCTGCGATCTCTAGTATCACGATGCCATGACTAAGAATCTCCTTAACTGTCTTAGATTCTTAGGCGCCGGATATTCAATAGCCGGTCTGATCTTTTCCGAGTCGGGGCAAAAACCTTCTTGGTTGAACACGACCCCCAGATATTTCACTTCACTTTGGCAGAAGTGACTTTTCTGTCTGTTGATCGTTAGGCCGGCCTGTTTCATTCGACCTAACACCGTTTTGAGCTGTTCGAGATGCTCCTCGAACGTCTCTGACATGGTAATGACGTCGTCCTGGTATGCGAATGCAAATCCATCGCATTCCGGCGTGATGACCATGTCGATCAGACGCTGGAAAGTCGCTTCAGCGTCTTCTAATCCAAACGGCATTCTCGTGTACTGGAAATGTCCCATACCAGGTACCGAGAATGCCGTCATTGGCTTAGACTCTTCGTTTAGCGATACTTGATGGTAAGCATTACTCACGTCCAGTGTGGTAATGTACCTCGCTTTCCTTATCTTCCGGAAAGCGGCATCCATCCTTCTCGGTGGATAGCCATCTGTGGATTTCATCTGTGCATTGACCTTTCTGAAGTCAATGCACATGCGATATCCTCCACCGGATTTCTTAACCATGACTACCGGGCTTGACCACGGGCTATTTAATGGTTCGATAAAACCTGCGTCAAGGAGCTTCTTCACTTGCGCGTGCATCTCTGCCTCGATCACCAGGAAGTACGGGTAATACCGTTGTTTGATGTGGCGAGCATATCCAACATCAATTTTGTGGTTTACCCACGACGTGCACCCCAAAATGGTCGTTTCGTCTCCTAATTCACTGCACACAAGTTCTTCTACTTGTGCGCGTTGTTCTGCGGTCACGTTGTCGAGACCAACAGAACAAACGGGAGAAATGCCGCTCTCAGTTACGGCAGCTAACTGAAACTCGATTTTGACATTAGCATCTGCTAATGTTAATTCGTTTGTGCGCGGATCGTGTATTGAGCCGAATTCTCTCATGAAATTCGCGCCCAAGTAACACTCCGCGTCGAGTGCGGGGAGGATCGACACCTTGATCTCCCTTGTCACTTCACTGACTGTGAATGGTAAGTTCACACAGCCAGCGATGGCGCTGCTGCTGCCATTTGCGAGTTTTGCGCCTGCATACTCGCGTGTCGTCAATTTCCGATTGCATGCGCTCGCGAGCTGCAATCCAATCGGACCCATAACTGTGATAGACGCGCCTGTATCGTACAGAGCGCGGAAATGGAAGCCACCCACTTCCACCTGTAGCCACCATCTGGCTTCCAGGTTGGTTTCTAATGGTTCGCCAGGGCTTTTCGTTTCTCCTGGTGAATTCATTGACGTTGCATCTAGTGTCATTTCTTTGACAATAGTGCTCTCTGGGAGAGTAGCGACCTCGTCTACTCTCCCTTCTGTCCGTTTCCTGAACAGACTGGGCATCTGTATCTAGTCACACCATCCTTGCCGCAGCCATAGCATCTAAATGGTTCCTTTTTGTATCCGTATGCTTGGCTGCTTCTGCCGTTTTGACTGTTTTGGCCGTTTTGCCCTTTATGTTGGTTGTTCTGGTTGTTACCCTTGCATTGGCCCCTCTGTGGGCTTCTTCTCTGTCCTTGTGGGGAGGGTGGCCTCCCTCCTTCACTCAGTTTTGGTTTGTGCGCCTCACGGACCGCTTTAACGATTGACTCGGTCGTCTTGTCAAAATGGCTCGTGAGCGCTTTTACTACATCCTGCAGGATGCTGCTCGACGGCACTTCTTGCATCTTTTCCGTCTTCTGCTGTGGTAGCTCTGTTGCTACCACTTTGGCGTTTGGGATGGGCTTCGTAGTTTTATCTCCTTTTGGTTTATATGCTGGTGCCGGCATCACTGCTTTGCTTGGGGTGTCCTGTCACCTTCCTCTCTCTCCAGAACATATTCAGCTTCTGCGCACCGATCCATCAGGTCATCGATGGTGTCGCATTCTTCTGTGCGAACCAACCGTTTGAAAGGAGGTAATAAATTTAGATATATTGTATCTATCTCCTCTCTTGTCGACGTCCTCGGTCGAATTCCTCATAGCACGCATTCCATGCATGTTACGTAACGGCTACTCGTTTCCTCTTCATGTTAAAAACGATTCCTGATATCGTCTCTGAGCCGCTCCTGCTTGTTATGCGTATAACTAAACCTTCGTCGTATCGCGTAACAAAACTCTGTCCACGTGTGCCAGTCTTCCTTGTGGCTGCTGTACCACATTCCAGCAATTTCTGTTAATACGCACGGAAGGGACGCCAGCATGTCTCCTTCCGTAAATCTTGCTGTACGTGCGTTTTCGTCGAATCTTCTCGAAAATGATTCGTCATCCTCGCCTTGTGTCGCTGTGAACTTTAAGTTCCATCGACCGGCTATATGACTTGGATCAGCGTGGTCTCCAATACGTCTGTCGTATCCAGGCTGTGACGTGACGCTCCGATGAGCGCCCTCCATTGGTGTTTCCTCTCTCCTTTGTTGCCTGCTTTGAGAGAGAGGTTCCTTCTGTAGCTGCATGGATTCCTCTCCCATGCTGCTGTTCTGAGGATATGCGAGAGTGAACGTGTCTCTAAAATTCACTCTCGTTCGTTCGGTCTCACAATTGAGTAGTAGTTCTGAGGGATTTCTCCTTCCCTCAGTCGTTGCGCCTACTTCGGTGCATGTGTCGAGCCTCGTGCTCGACAATGGTCCTCTTGGTGGTCTCGTTATTTGTGCTAGCTGCTCGAGTCTGGTGATCAGCACGTTGATGGCATTTCCTTGCCTTATAATCGTCTGTGTCAGACTCGAGTGTCTGTCGTCAGAGACTTTTGCAATCTCCTGTATTGTCGCTAGCAATGCTGCAAAATCCTGGTTCAACTGTGTGTTTGTGGGGGGCTCTTGACGATTCTCCCCTCCACTTTCCTTTTGGCTGTGCAGATCGTTTGTCTGCACTTGATGCCCGTCTCTTGAGTCAGTGTCCTTTTCGATGACTCTGCCTTCATGATCTGTTACTATAATCATGCTCTTCTGATATATTGAAAGGGGGTGCAGCTGTCCCTTCTCATACTCTTCATCCTGTATCGTTGTGGCGCTGACTTCGTAGCACATCTCCTCTATATAGAATTCCTTGTCGCTTCCCTTTTGATGCGTACTTCATTGTCGTTTGAAGTGTCATCCATTTCAAAATCGGCAATAGTGTAATTTCCCTGCAGCCAATTATATGCTCGTTGGAGCGCGACAAATCCGGGACCATCTGTCCTCATGACTAGTGACTTGAGCGTTTTGTTCAGTTCCTCCGGCGACAGTGAGACCATCCAGTTCTGTACGTCCTCTTCGGACCGCATCCTTTCTTCCTGGTCCATTCTCTTTATCCGATTGCGACAGGTCTACCCCCTGTCCCAAATCGCGAAAAAGAGGCGTACCTAGCGGCTGTCTGCGCTGCTAGTCTAAATGTGTAGTGTGAGAGAGACCGGTATTAAGGTAGTTACGGAGTCCTACGGCTGTCTACCGTTTGTAGTACAGCCGCGCACTCCATGCGTAAAACTCCTTAATGAGTTTTACTTCTGTTTTTATTACTAAAAATTATCTAATTCTCCTCGAGAATTGGATTATATAGTTTTTACCGTAAAACAAAACAAAGAAAACGATTTTGAGGAAATACGGTTTAGAATTTCCTCTGCGTACCTTGACGGGGTTGGGTTGGGTTGGGTTAGTAAATACAATATAAAATCGTTTACATTTGTCTCCTACGCTATCAGCCGTAGATCCCCTAACTGAAAAAGAGTATTTCACGAAAGCAAACGATTTTGACGAGAAAATTTGGTACAAAAAAAAAACAAATATTTTTCGTGAACAAAAACAGTTTTCGCGAAAAAATCATTTTCAAGACAAAAAAAATTTCACGAAAAAATAATTCCGGCGAAAAAGAAAAAAAAATAATTTTATTTCGAAAAACCACACAAAAAAATAATTTTAATGAAAAATAATTTTGGGGTAAACAAAAAAAAATTTTGTTCCAAAAAAAAAATTTTGAAAAAAAATTAATGTCAAAAATAATTTAAAAAAAAAAATTATTTTGACCAAACTCAATAAAAAAAATTCTACACTATTTCAGTGTGCTCCCTTTATTCCTTAGGGAACAGGCGCCGCAATCCGCAGCTTTCTCACTCTCTCTCTCACCTATCTATTTCGAGGGAAAAATCCGTTTTTCCCTCCCCCCCGCTGTACCTCACTAACTTTCGCGCGCTTGCTAAAAAAAAAAAATTTTTTTTAATTTTTAATATTTTTCGCGCCTGTGTCCTTGCCCATGCACACACGTACAGGGTGCCAGCTGTCACAGGGTATTTTGGGGGATAAGTGAGAGTTACTCACCCCGAAACGTACCGAGCACGTCCGACGTCAACTCAAACCAGGAGTTGCAGCGGCCTGTTACAACGTGAGAGCTCCGTGCCCTCACTTTTTTCGTTCTCGGTGTGCCTTGTTTGCGCGTGTTTCCTCACACACGCACCGCCGGCTCTCTTCGCCGGGCTCGGCCGCTCAGTTTATGACTTTCTTCTTCTATGACTAAGTCCCGCGGAGACTGGCGGTAATCGGGGCTCGGACATGGGAAATTATTACAGTATTGAAAATGCGTAACGAATAAACTAACATAGTGACGATTATTCGTCTAATAAAGAAAACGAAGCAACAATACAAAAATCCGCGAGATGTTAGTGTGTGCGCGCCGGCCGTTGCCGTCGAACGCGCACACTTCAATTCAAATTCGGCTACAAGAAGTCTGTAACGTCGAACGTCTCGAACGTTCGAATATTTAAATTGCCGAATATAATATTCCGGTGAATATTATATTCGGTTCGGCGCGTGTATAGCTTGGCTATACTGGGAGACGTACTTCGCGTGTTTACTCGCGCGACCTACCAAGTCCATACAGTGCTATGCCGGCGCACAGCAATTGCTCTCGCAACCGTGCGAGTACGAGAGAGAGGGAGTCTTCTCGTCGACGCCGAAAGCTGCTGCACGAAACGCGTCTATCCCTAGCCGCGGTTGCGTTCTCTCTCCCGAGTTTTTTCAGGGCTGGCGCCATCGGCAGGATCTATCGGCATATCTCTCTCTAGCTCGCTCTCATAGTTAGGTATGGGAGCACCACCGGTAGGTGCTTCCCTCCCTCGCGCGCAGTTAGTTATACTAATTAGCCGCGCTCGTCTCGTCGATGCTCGCGAAGACACGAATTATTCTAACCTCGAATAATTACGCATCGCATAATTAACTAATAATTAGACGAACACAGTTCACAAACTGCAATGCCAAGCACCTTCACTACTTGTTTAAATATTCTATATTCTATAACCTTCTTAGAAGAGTACATCTTGGATTATACTTTGCTTGGAAAATCTGAATGAACTTTTCAAAATATACAGCAGAATCCTTTTTAACGAGGTAAACTATAAATTAAGTATTCAACTGACAAAGATCTTTCTATCGGTCTTCCAGTCTAATCAATATTCATGGGTAATCAGATTGCCCTTGTTTACAATCACCCCCGAAGAATCTGAAATAAACTTATATTTAACCCTGAAATAAACTTTTGTTAGTAAAGGACAATCTGACCGCCCTCCACCACCCAAACATGCCCGACGTTTCGAGCCCGCTCCGGCTCCTCCTCAGGGACCCTAATTAAAGGGACTTTAATATTTTGGAATATTGTCTTATAAAATCGGATATACGACAATAAAAACAAATATTCCATAAAATAATCATTCTATGAAAAATAGTAACGAAAAGAATGAATGTTATTACAAAGTTAAATGTGCTCAGGGGCTAAAATTGAGCAGTTTAATTTTATACTTTTAAAAAAATAATTCCGTCGGTTCGTATTCTTGCTTCTCACGAGCTTCTAATAATCATTTTCACTGACAAATAAAAATCATTATTAGCTGTAAGTAAGCAAGCTCAAAAAATAGTTCATCTAGTATTTGCCTCTTTTGATAATAGGAAAAAACCTACGGTAGCTTTACTAATAAAATTAGTAAAACTTTTCGTTTTATTATAATATAAATTATAACTGAATTATTTTATATTATGTTCTTGCGGTTGAAAATATTAATGCAACGCTGTAAATATTCATTCAACACCATCGATCCCAATTGGCGATATCAACAAAATCACAAAACTTCGTATAGTCGGTATTCAGCAGCGTTGCGACCGTCTCTCAGCTACATAAAAGCATCATTCAAGCCCCAGTCGAACACTGTATGCAGTGCTCCAGTCACCTTAAAGTATACTTGGATATATTTTGAGAGCTCAGGTACTATACTTATTGAGGTTCTAAGCGTATAATACTCATTATAGCGATAGGTGTCTCGAAGCACAGCCACTCAAAGGGAAGTTATAAGGCAAATTTTAATTTATAATCTCTAATTTATAATTAAAAGTTTATTATTATAGAAATGAGATAAAAAAAGAGTCTTTACTACTTAAGCACGAAGAACAACTTGTACGAATAAAGAAAATAAAAAAATGTGTCAATTGTTAGAAACATAATTCAAGAAATTAAACGACGCAAATGATAAGAACACATGTAAAACTTACAAATATATCCTTCAAAGGACCATTCAAAAATTGATTATGCGTATAACCCATTAACCAGAAATGGAAGGAATTAACAAGAAGATGACAATGCTGTAATAATTAATGGAATTTGGCAAAGCAAATTAATGAACTATTTTGGTTCAATATTAAGTTGTCTTTATTTGTAATAAAATACAGTCGAGTCTAGGACGGACATGTGTATCGGACAAGCATACGCTTGAGACTGAAAACTATAAGTAGATATACATGACGATCTAGAGATGGCAGCACTTAGCTGTTAGATTAACAGAATATATAGCATATAATAGTACAGGTTACATAAATACTTCAAGACTACCCCTTAAACTGTGCTACAGAATACATATATATAATATCAAATACAAAGTACAAGTTGGCTATACATATTTTTGAATTTAACTGAGTTTAGCGGCTTCGTTAAGATACCACGTATTTGCTCCTCAGAACGTACATATTCAATACTAATTTCACCCTTTTCATACAATTCGCGAACTTAGTAGTAACGGATTTCTATGTGTTTGGTTCTTTTATGGAACTCGGGGTTTTTCGTTAATTTAATTGCACTAACATTGTCTATAAATGGCACCGGTACACTCTTGTCATCCTTGATTTCGCTTAAAAGTCTTTTCAGCCACACGAGCTCTTTAGCATCTTGACTTGCGGCGACGAACTGTGCTTCTTTAGTTGAGAGAGCAGCTGACTTCTGTAATTGAGAAGTCCACGAGACTGCTGTTCCACCAATCAGTGAAATAAATCCATTAGTTGATCTTCGAGTGCTTAAATCGCCGGCAAAATCTGCATCCGAATAGGCGCAAAGCTCACCACCCGTAAACGACTTACAATTTAGGCCAAAATCAATGGTGCCACTTAAATACCTAAAAATACGTTTAACAGATATCCAATCTAGTGTTGTTGGTTCAGCCATTGATCTAGCAGCTCTTGAGACACATGTTAAGTACATCAAGGACCCTACTGCTGAACGATACGGAATAGAGCTATCAAGAGCTTCCCTTTCTTCTTTATCCATGTGAGTTTCTGCAGGTGTTCTTGATGAATTACAATTAGCCATACCGAAACACTGCAGAATCTTTTCAACGTAAACTCTTTATGGTACGAAGTATCCTTTTTCACGTTGCTGAATTTGCATGTCTAAAAATTAATCTAGTGATCCTATGATGATTTTTAACTCCAAATTCAGTAGTTTTAAAAATAAATCAATCTCTTCCTAATTAGATCCAACTATTAAGCCATCCTCAACGTATATTGCGACAATTATTAATTCTCCTGATTCTGTCGAATGTAAATACATGAGTCTGCCGTTGACTGTTTGGATCCAATTTTAACCATGAACGAGTGAAACTCGTCATTCCAGCATGGTCGAGATTGTTTTAGTCCGTAAATTGATCTCTTCACACAAAAAACTCGACCAGATTCATCGCCAAATCCCTGTGGTTGCGACATATAGATTTCTGCATCTACTTTAACATAAAGAAAGGCAGATTTCACATCAATTTACCCAAGGACGAAAGCTTCACTAGCTGCAATTCCAATTAGTGCTCTTATTGAATCATATCGAGCCACTGGACTAAAAGTCTCACCATAGTTCACTTCAGCACGCTGAAATATTCCATGTGCGACGAGACGTGCTCGATATCGATTAATTGAACCGTCTGGATTATACTTCACGCGGAGCACCCAGCGATTCTCAATAACACGTTTTCCGGGAGGCAGATGAACTAAATCCCAAATATCATTTTCTTTGAGCGCCTCCATCTCTTCTTCCATCGCTTTCAATCATTTTTCAGAATCATGGCTTTCTATCGCTTCTTTAAAATTGGTTGGCTCGAGATGTTGCTGTATAGCTTCGATCAAATATGTCATTGCAATATTTGTTTCAGCGTTGGGTAGTCTATGAGGTTCATAACCCACTTCGAAATCTCTGTATCATTCTGGCTGTCGAATCGTCCAAGCAGGACGAGAAGTCTGAGCTTAGTTATCAACATTTAGTGCATTTTCATATGCTTCAGGAATGTCTTCATCTTGAACATTTTCACTTCAGACTCTTCTCAGATACTGACATTTTCTTCGTCACCCGCAATTTTCTCAGGACTAAATTTAAGCTCAATATTGTTGTTAGTGGTACACAATTTTTCAGGTCGAAAATCAACATTTCGTGATTTGAATATGCGGTGTTTTGAAGGGACCCATATTCTGTAACCATCCTTTTCGATTACCAACAAAATGTCCAAAAAAAACTTTGTCCTCCCATTGAGTACGACACGCCTTTGGAATATTGACGTAACACTCTGAGCCGAAAATTCGAAGATAATCAAAGCTATGGAACGATTTTCCTGACCACAGTTCAAATGATGTTTTACCTGGAACACTTGACTTTCCTGTGCGATTTACTAAAAATGGGTCTGTGTCACATGCGTGAGCCCAAAAATATTTTGACATTTTGCTTACAGAAAGCATCGAACGAGCCAATTCAACGGTGTATCGGTTAGCCTGTTCTGAAACGCCGTTTTGCTCGGGCGTATATGGGCAGGTGAAATTTAACTCGATACCGCGTTTACGTAAATGTTCGCGCACATTACCGCAGTCAAATTCACCACCACCGTCAGCACGAAAAATCTTCACTCTATGATCAGCCGTATCACATTCGTTCAGAAAAGTTTCCAAATGCATAGCCACTTCTGATTTTTCTTTCATGAAATATATACGAACGTTACATGAAAAATCGTCTTTGAACACTACATAATATCTGAAACTGTTAACTGAGTCAGTTGACATTGGACCGTTCACATCGGAGTTTATCAATTCACCGACATTTTACGGACGATCTTTACGAGCATGAAACAGCTTACGATGTGATTTTCCAAGAAAACATCCGTCACAAAAAGATCTGAAACTTTTACTGAGATTTCATGTCGAGATAAAGCATCACGCACATGACATTTATCCTGGTGACCAAGCCTTTCGTGCCACCCCTGAAGCTGAGCTTCAGTTGGCGCAATTTTGGCTTTTGCTTGCAAATTTGATGCACAGACACGCATATTCATGACATAAATCGATCCACTGAGTTTATTAGTTGCAACTATTTCGCCGTCACATCGAACTTTTACAGCGTCGAGATCGTACGTGATATCATTTCCATGCTTTGTCGCTTGACGAACAGAGAAAAGTTGACGTCCAACATCAGGTACGTACCAGACGTCACTTAGTGTCGCAGATGACCACTTATTACCAATGCGCACTTCGACGTTGACGCTGCCACAGCCATACGCAAAAATGCAACTTTTACTTGCGGTTTCAACTGGCTGAGGAATCGGAAACGTTCCAAACGTCGCAAAGTGTTGCTTGTTTACAGTCATATGAGTGGCCGACAGAGTCTGCGTTGACTGTAAGACCGGTTGCATGGAACATACTTTGTTTCTTGTTGTTTTTCGAGCTGGACTCGGAATTCTTATTGTTATTATTGTTAGACATTTGATTTTTCTCAGTAGTTTCTGTGCGTTTTCTACAATCGGCGACGAGATGACCAATCTTTTTAAAATAATTGCACCTCCGTGTTTCTTTCTTTTCCGAACTCGAAGAATTTATCACTGACTTGCTTTTCTTTGTCTTTCGATTGACGTTTAAATTTCACGTGAAAAGCACTAGCTGTCTGAGACGGCGGTAGTGTCGCTAGCGAACTTCCAATCAAAATTAAGTTTACTACGAGCAGATTTGTCGTTTGTTCTGCTTCCGGAATTCTATACCAAGTCGAACGATAATATTGGTATTCAGGACCGAGAGTCTTAAAAATGCAATGAAGAAGTAGTGAGAGTGGAACCGAAGCATTTATATCCTTTTTCTGTAGCTCTTCGAGTATATCATCAACACGTTTGTTAACCTTGACGAGTGTTTTCTAATGGATGTGGCTTTGTCTTTGGAAATTTCATAAAAGGTGTCGAACAGTGTATACAACCTTTGCATTGACGACTGTTTATACACTGAGATTAACGTATCCCATATTTCCTTAGCGTTGGTTTTCTTACGAACGTGTATAGCGGCATCTTCTTCAAGCGATGTGCCGATGACGCGAACTGCGCGCGCGTTATCCCGTTGCCACCGCTTGTATGCGTCGGAAGGTTCGGCATCCAATGCCGGTGCTGAAGGGCACTCTCTGGTTCCGTCGACTACCGTATAAAGACATTGTTCTTTTAAGCACAATTCGATTTGCCACTTGCATGTTTCCCACTGATCCTCACTTCTCAGTTTACAAACTTAAACTCGAGTGTACCATCCTCGTTTCTTTGTCCGTCGGCCATTTTCTTTCAGAGTTCCAAACTTTTGCAATGCCATATACAGAAATTCACCACGACCAGATTATAAGCGTAGCCCTGGGCCCATAATCTATAATAGTTAATGGAATTTGGCAAAGCAAATTAATGAACTACTTAAGTTGTCTTCTTTTGTAATAAAATACAGCTGTGTCTGGGACGGACTTGTGTATCGGACAAGCACACGCTTGAGACTGAAAACTATAAGTACTTTGCAGTTAGATTAACAGAGTATATAGCATATAATAGTACAGGTTACATAAATACTTAAACAAATGTTAAAAGTAGTTTAAAAAAGAAAACAGTAATTGAGGAAACTAAAAAATTCAAATTTCTAAATTCTGATAGTAAAATCATAAATGGTGAGTGGATAAACATCATAGGTATTTACAGATCGCATACATATTTTTTGAGTTTAAAACTTTTGAAAGATTTTATAGGGATTTATCGGGGAAAGTTCGTTGATTCAATCTGTTTTCATCTGATTTTATTTTGGAAAGTACGCCGAAAGTTGATTGATTGTATCGGTCTATATAAGATTTTCACCACATCTGTATGAAAATAATTAATAAGTATTTATCGGTTATAACCCTATTAATTACATTTGGATTTAATACTTTTCTATAATAAACCTTTAAAATTCTGGACGTAATTTTATATCAGTTCATACATATTTTTTGAGTTTAAAACTTTTGAAAGATTTTATAGGGGTTTATCGGGGAAAGTTCGTTGATTCAATCTTTTTTCATCTGATTTTATTTTGGAAAGTACGCTGCAAGTCGATTGATTTTATCGGTCTATATAAGATTTTCACTACATCTGTATGAAAATATTTTATAAGTATTTATCGGTTCTAGTCGTATTAATTGCATTTATTTTTAATACTACTCTATTATGAACCTATACATTGATGAACGTGATTTTATATCTGTTGGTATATATTTTTTTAGTATAAAACTTTTTAATTATTTTATAGATGTTTATCAGTGAAACTAGCTTAATTCAATCTGTTTTTCTCTGATTTTATTGTAGCAAGTCGTTATAAGTCGACTGATTTTACTGGTCTATGTAAGATTTTCACCACATCTGTATAAATTTTTTTTTTTTAACGGCGTGCGCAAAACTCGCCTTCTCATGCTTGTTCTGTTTGTGCGAAGTGCATGTTTCGATCACTCTATTGACAAGCGTGTACGAAGTATGCGCATGCGCAAATCATTATACTTCGCGCACGCTCCTCATAAGTAGCGTGCTCTAGAAACGCGCATATGCAGATCGGTTTACTTCGCGCACGCAAAAACTAGAGAGAGCGAGAGACCTACCATCTCTTTCTCGACTCGTGTGATACACCCAGTGGTAAAATAGTACATTTCGATACAAATGTGCGAAGCGGGTGATACTGGCACGGGTGTGGTTTGTCGTTCGAACGAAGCAAGGGCGACAAAAACACCCGTGCTAGGATCACCCGCTTCGCTCACATGTATCGAACTTTATTTTTTTTTATCGGCGTGAGCGAAACTCGTTGAAATTAGTTTTTTTACTACTGGGTCTGTTCTCGGCGAGTGTGAAGTTTGTCGCCCGAGCGAAGCGAGGGTTGGGTTGGGTTACAATCTCACGAGTCGAGAAAGAGATGGCAGGTCTCGCGCTCTCTCCAGTTTTTGCGTGCGCGAAGTAAACCGATCTGCAAATGCGCGTTTCTCGAGCACGCTACTGATGAGTTACGTGCGCGAAATATAATGATCTACGCAAGCGCATACTTCGCACACGCTTGTCAATAGAGTGCTCGAAACATGAACGTCGCATACGCAGAACAAGCATTAGAAGGCGAGTTTCGCGCACGCCGTTAAAAAAAATAAAGTTAAAAAAATAAAATGTACTATTATAGGTATTTATCAGTCTAAACTTACTGCAATTGATCTTTCATTTATCTGTATTTTTAAGACAAATATGGGTTTTTTTAAATGTGTCAATCCTTTAGGAAAGGATAAACACTGTAAAGAGTTGACTGAATTCCCAAAATCATTACAAGAATCATTTCCATCAATACCAGATGGAGCACAAGTTTGTTTTTCATGCAAAATTTTACTGTATAAGAAATGTAAATTGAATGAATCTTCTCCAACACCAAAAAAAAATTAAATTGAATTGTGATGATGAAGATCATATAGCTGCCATGGCAGTAGTTCAAAATTTAAAAAATAAGCTTTCTCAAACAAAATTAAAGAAGAAAGAATTTTGTTACTTTCGCTCTCTCCTACATTTTGGTCACGTACAAATTTAATGGAAATATTAGGTTGTACAGAATGGGAAGCAAGACAAATTTTAAAGACAGATACAGATAAAAGTATTTTAACTGTACCATTGAAAAATAAAGGAAAAGAGCTTCCTGATGAAACTAAAAATTTGGTAAAAAACTTTTATGAACGTGACGACATCAGTAAATTATTGCCAGGAATGAAAGATTTTATTTTAATGAAACAAGTTACTGGTGAACGATTACACGTTTAAAAGAGATTTCTTCTCGGTAATTTGAATGAAATTTATATTTTATTTAAAAATTAATATAAAAGTGTCAAGATAGGCTATACATAATTCACGCAATTAAAACCACCACACTGTGTATTGGCTGGAACTAGTGGCACACATAATGTATGCGTATGCGTGCATCATGAAAATGTGAAACTTATGCTAGACGCTCTTAATTTGAAACACTTAACAAAAAATACTGATGCACCCTTAGAAGATTATCACGACTGTATAAGGAAAATTGTATGTACTCAACCATCCGATAAA
>UELU01139755.1:0-12550 GCA_900490025.1 Megastigmus dorsalis | reverse complement strand
AAATCAGATCGACTTCAGCATAGCACAGGACGATTCATTGTTTTGAGCACTACGCCGCTCAAGTCCAAATATTATTTTTTGTTGTAAATAGAAAAAGATATCAGCGAAAGAAAAAGCACATTTGTCGGGACTGCTTCCCGTTAATGGGCCATTTTTAGGTCTATATAAAATTTGAGCGTTTCAAATATATCCTATGCAGATGACACGGTCATCATCTCGAGTGAAGATACTTGGTCTATGGCAGCGGATAGATTGAATTTACACTTGAACATGGTAGCTTACTAGCTTGCGCTAAATAATCTATCTCTAAATATAGATAAGCCTGTATATATGACACTACGGAACTATTGCGATAGCGTACCTGAGACAATAAATATTAGTGTAAAAAATAATTTAATGAAAAGGGTAAAGAAACACAAGTTCTTAGGCATTTACTTTGAATATAACATGAAGTGGGATAAACATATAAACTATATTGCGAAAAAAACTAGGTACCTACTTTTTAGTTTTGCAAAATTAAAATATATAATGGATACGAAAATACTAATGTCAGTTTACTATGCATTTTTCACAGTATTCTAAAGTAGGGAATAATAGCCTGGGGAGGTGTATATAAAAAATTTTTAAACGCAAAAATACAAAATAAAATTTTTAAAATCATAAATTAAAACCAATTTTCTTTAAATAACCGAATAACCCCTAATTAAATCAAGTAGAAGCTATACTGTATCACTATGATAAATTGAAAGGTATACATTTGAAAAATAAAAGTACAACTAAGATATATAAGCCAATACAATTGCCAAAAAATAAAAAAGTAGTAAGCTATAAAAATAGCTACAATGAAGCTATAAAGATCTTTAACATATTGCCAAATGAACAAGACAAAAGACAAAAATTATGTAGGAAAAATGTACTAAAACAATTATATTGCAGTGCGTTTACGTTTAGATGCGTATAATGCTTGCCACTGAGATTATATCATATATTACGATTTCACAGAGTCTATTTAGTCTAGATAGTATGTAAGTTTAATCCAGCCTACAGTATACAGGTGGCATGTTCACTTCTTCAGGTATTCTTTTACAGGTGTATGATTGTATATACTTTATAAAATTATTTGCATCAATGATAAATAAATAAATAAAATAATCTTTACAATTATCTATAACCTTTACATGTTGACTACTCCAACCATTTTTTTCTGGATACGATTAGATTTTGAGATTTACATAAACATTTTGAAATACTTTAAAGTGGTTTCTCTAACGATAAAAATTACTTGGTATAATATGTTACTTTGTAAGATGTTACATTTTCCAGGTTGCTGAAAATGTAAAGTTCTTGCGTACTTATATAATAATGCTTAAAAATGTTTATGATAATACATCTATAAAAGATATCAATAAACGTCTTCAATCTTCAAATATGTTTACTTTTAAAAGACAATACCTATACACAATAATTTTAATGACAATAAAACTTTCAGATCAAAGCGTACATACAACGTCTTGGTCAAACTCACAGCGACATTTTGGAGTCGTTCAGCATCGGCGAGAGCTATGAAGGCCGGGAAATAATGGGTGTGAAGTTTTCAACCGGTGGCTATGGAAAACCTGCCCTACTGATCGACGCTGGCATTCATGCCCGCGAGTGGCTCGCTCCGTCCACTGCTCTTTATGCGATGTATCAACTCGCCGAGAATGCATCCAATCATTACATCTTCCAAGACATTGACATCTACATCATTCCTTGTCTGAATCCTGATGGTTATGAATATACTCATATGAGTGAAAAGGTGAGTGCTCCAAGCTTTTGTTTTACCTTGTCTGGGTATGTTAGATTTTGTGAGATTGTGACTTACTGTTCAAACGTATTTCTGGGCCATTGGTAGACCATTTAGGGTTTATTTTTGGAGTGTGTTAGTCTAGTTTAGGTACGAATCGTTAAAAAACACATGTGTTCTTGCTTGATAAGAGATTACCTTATCTTAAATGCATAATATTTTCTTAGCTGAAATTTTCAAATCATGTACATAATATGATATACATTCAATACAGTACATATAGGTTACCTATTGTTCAAATATACCGATATAGGTAGACTTTAGACAAATTGTTCAGATATCCGAAATGCTAAATAAGAATTAAGTTAAAGATGCAAAATTATATACGAATTTATACACCCAGCGCGTGCAAAGCATTTTTTCATTGAAATGCGTCTTTTGTAACTCGCTAACTATAGTATGTGTGGACTTGGAAAAATAAGTGACATATATATTTCCATAGATTTTTTCCTGCTCTTTCCAATGGTGCGATTACTTAGAGCGGTTATAAAGCTTTATCAGATGATATTTGTGTTATGGTAAAAAAATTTTATGAGGATGACGATAATAGTCGAATATTGCCCGGCTTTAATAATAGCAAATGCAAAAAAAATAACTACGGCAGTAAATCGTTTTTTCAAAAAGACTTGTTTTGAACAGCCTAAGAGATTTATATTTAAAATTCAAAGAGCAAAATGCTGAAGTCAAGATTGCCTTCAGTAGATTTTCTGAATTACTACCTGAATATTGTATTTTAGCCGTCGGAAGTGGTACGCGTACTATTTGCGTGTGTGTCTACCACCAAAATGTAAAACTTATGTTAGATGCAGGCTTGAATATCTCCGAGCTTATCTCAGGTGATATTAAAAATTATAAAAATTGCATAAATCAAATTGTTTGTAAAGTTCCAACGGCAAAATGTTACTTGAATACTTGTTCTAACTGTCCTACGGTAGAATCATTAAAGTCACGTCTACTAACTTTATTAGAAAAAAGTAATGTTGATAAAATAACATATAAAATGTGGAAGTCAACAGATCGATCACATTAACGAAAGAAACGACCTGCAGTAAAAATTTTATTGATCAATTAACTGAAAATCTAGTTAAATTAAAAACTCATTCTTTTATTTCAAAGAAGCAGTCATCCTACTTCCACATTTGCGCGACTCCTTAAAAAACGGCGAACTTCTAATTTCTTTAGATTTCTTTGAAAGTTATGCCTTTGTTATTCAGGATGCTATACAATCATTCCACTTCAAAAATAACCAGAGGAGCTTAGCTACAGCGCTTGTGTACTATAGATCATTAGATGATACGTTTCAACATAAATGCATAGGCATTTTTTCAGATAATTTGACTCATGACACAACAGCTGTTTATTGCCTGCAAACATTAATCATGAATTATCTGAAGAAGAATATTAAGACTATAAATAAACTATTTTATTTTACAGACGGTGTTGGACAACATTTTAAAAATAAATCTAATTATCAAAATATAACTTTTTACTATAAGAGTTTTTCTCACAAGATTTTTCTGTAGAAGCGGAGAGGCATTTCCATGCCACTACACATGGAAAAAATGGCTGTGATGGAATAGGGGCTACTGTAAAAAACAATGCCAGAAGGCAGCCAGAAAGCTAGCCTGAAAAATATTACGGATAATCATATTTTAACATCAAAAGATTTGTATGAATGGGCAAAAGATTATATTTTAAAAGATTATTTAGATGCATCTGAAACACTAAAACCTAGATTTGAATCTGCAAAAACCATTCCCGGGACACCAAGTCAGAGGCATCAATACTTTATCTGCCAATAAAGGAAGAGAAAATTAAAAAAATAAATTTCAGTACAAATAATAAAGTTATCAAAGTTACTCAAAAGAAAACTATAAAAAAAAAACTAAATTACTAAAAGTAAAAAAATAAAAAGACTCCCTAAAAGTTGACTTATGGATTCATAAGCAATATTTAACATTAAAAATTATAAAATTATATCTTTCTTTATGTAAAAGCATATTTATACAGATATTTCATTATTATTTACAGTGTAAACTGTATACATGTATTTAAACGAACCCGGCGGACAGTCTTGGCACAAGCGGCCGCGTGCTCCGTTATTAAATTGTTCATATCTTTTAAACCTTTATGCTCCCCAACTTGAAATTTTGCACAGTTGTACTTTCGACTGATCAAATTTATTTTGAAATAAAAAAGGGGATTCTTTGAGAAAAACCACACAAATTAATGACACCATTGGAAAGAATAGGAAAAAATCTATCGAAATATATATGTCACTTATTTTTTCAAGTCCACGCATACTATAGTTGGCGAGTAACAAAAGATGCGTTTCAATGAAAAAATGCTTTGCGCGCGCTGGGTGTCTGAAATATGATAGATGCCGTCATATACATAGAATGAATTTCAAATCAGAATAAACATCATTAAAGTAGCGAATGAATCCTTTTTAGTTTACTAAAAAAATTATTTTTATGCTTATATATAGACTTTTTAACGCTACATAAATAACTCTGAATATGATCAAACCAAACTGGTTTTTAAAGTTCAAAAAACTCTTACAGAATAGCATATAATTGATGTCTTATGCATCATTAAGTGTGTTTATATCATATATAGAAATAAGATAATAAAAGAGTAAATATAATAAGGCATTTAAAAAGTCAATAGAATTTATATCATAATATTATCTAAGCTGTAAAAAAAATTCGATACAATTATTTATAACAAAAATTGTGAATATATCCGTATTACATATTATTTGATACTATTATTAAAAAAAATATTTTTTATGAGTTGACACATGTACTTACGCGTTTCATTCAGTTAAAACTCAGAGAAAAGTTTAAATACTTTTACTAAGAATATTCGATAATTATGATCGGTTTCCTTGAAGATTCACTTTATTAAAGAGTTTGCACTCCGTAGAGTATAATTAAAAAACTATACATGTAATTTTAACGGAAATCTATTATTTATAATGGTGTCTCATTATACGAACATCTAATTATTCAATGTCCATATTATTTATGAAACACAAAATCACGTATCCCCGTTTATACCTACGCTTTTTTTAGACTTGATCTTTCAAACTTGATATTTCAAATTTGAAAAGGATATTCTAGACTATTGCAAGTTTGTAAATACATGCCCGCAACCATTTCTCTATAAACCCCTGTTGAAATATTTCGATTTCATGCATTAGGAACCGATATTTTACCGAATATTGTAGGTGGTATCATAAAACCACTAATTCAAGTGTTGTAATGTATGCAAATTCTTTCTGTTAATCTAACTATATCCACTAAAAAGCTTATCTTTTAAGTTTTAATTTATTCTTAATTGATTCCGTCAATTAAGAATAAATGATATTTCAAGTTATTGAAGTTTAAAGATTAGATAATATTAAACTATACCTATATTTGGGCAGCGCTTCAAACTTTCCGAAAAAACTTTATTAAATCAATCTTTAAACCAAGTCTGGAAATGTCTTTGGAAGATGAGACATCAAACTATCGAAAACAATATGGTTACAATTCTTTTCATAAAATATTTTCAGACAATATGGACACGAGCTTTTATGTGGTCTCATTAATCTGGACGCCTAAATTTTGTACAATTTTTATGCATAAAATTATTTTTTCATAAAACGCATACATAAAGAACAAAAAGGAATTGATACGATTTTGATTTTTTGAATAATTTCTCTTATGCAAAAGAAAGTTGCTAGCTAAAAGAATATTAAAATTTTTACAGACACGATTATGGAGAAAGACGCGATCCCAAAACCCAAATAGCAACTGCAAGGGAGTTGACGCTAATCGTAACTTTGAACTTCAATGGATGAGTAAGTTTGCGTTGACGCATTCGTTATAAATCATTGAGTGTAAAATAATTTATGCCATGCGATAAACGCGAAAGACCCAATTGAGTGTAAAAAATTATCTTCAGTGTATAAGCGACCTTCAGATTAATATGGTTAATGGATTTTCAACTGTAAATATTTTAAAAAATATTGATTTTGCTCGCAGAGATCGATAGTGAGTTGTAGATATGAGTTTGATAATATTTAATAGGTTTAAAAGTATACGAATGATTTATTCCAGTACAAATAATACTGTTTACACATGTCTCCTTAAATTTTCACGATAATATTATTCTTGGTTCGCTTCATTAATTCTAATAAGTACTTTATGATTCAAATTCAATTGCAAGATAAAAACAAGGTCCTCGTACCGCTAAATTTTTTCAAATGTTCCTTCTATAAATGTTTAATGAATGACATAACGATAGTATATAAGATTATAGCAGCATGCATTTGAACTACATTTTGAAATCTCGTGTATTTCGAAAAAATCATTTAGCCAAAACTTTTACTGATTGTAAAATTTATCTTTCTCTGAGATATTAATTTTGCTGCTATAGATACCTAATCGAATAATCTTATCAAATGTGTAGCCGTTGGAGCTTCTTCCATTCCATGCAGCGGAACTTACGCAGGTAACCGGCCATTCTCCGAGCCCGAGACCCGTGCTTTAAGAGACTTCGTTCTGGCACGCCGGGATTTCATTAAAACCTACCTAAGCTTCCACGCATTTGGAAACGTAAGTGACATTATTGGGTGTTGATGTGCATATCCGTTTTTTTTAATCGTATATTTTCAAATTTATTATTCTCATATGTCAACCAGTCGTCAATACCTGTAATTAATTAATATTTGTATTGCTTTTACTATAGTTTCAGTTGAGTTCATTGTATTAGCAATTAACAGAATAATTCTGAATGATAGGAAAAACACAATATAATCGAACAATTTTTCACGATTGTCGACATAAGTGTTATTTCTATTTGTATGCTACGTAACTGAATGAGTATCTGCATAATATGTTTGTGTTATTTTTAAAGACATACGCACGTAGAATTAATGAATGAGTTGCTGCTATATATATATATATATATACCTGTGGATGTTGTTACTGATTCATATAAAAACAATATTTCGGTTTATCGGTATATTTTCTCCTCGAGATAAACGTATGTAACTACATTTTGATCGTGTTGGATAAATATTGTGACGATAATCAGATTGTCAAATCAATTTTAAAAATCGATCAATAACTTCATATCTGTTCTTATTTTAGTATTGGATTCAAGTTTTTCAATTAACTTTTATATCTCAATTACAAAAGCACATACTATAAAAAAATTTTAATTAAATTTCAGTTTTAATATTATAATGATAATAAATGTATTTTATGGGTAATTAATTTAATTCTAACACACATATATTTTAAGATTTTCATCATAGTATAGTTAAAAAAAAATAATATATAATTATAAAAACGATAAGAAAAGGATTACGCTTTTCGTAAATATATGCTTACATTTTCTAGTACATGCTTCATCCATGGGGTTACACAAGTGACCTCCCTGCAAACGCGGATATATTGGTGAGAATTTTTTTCTCCTGCAAAATTAACTTTTCACGAATGGAACTTGCAAAAATTTGAGAACTCACGATATGTTTGATGTAATTTCGCTTGCAGATGTGCGCCGCTCAAAAAGCAGAGGCTGCACTTTCCAAAGTTCGCGGTACTCGTTACAAAATTGGCAGCTCTACCAACGTACTGTGTAAGTATTACACGTTCATTTTTGGAATTATCGGTGATGAAACTGATTTTATTCAAATCTAGAACATTCAGCAGGAATCAAAAGTAAATTAATTAAGTACTGACTACCCAGATACACAGACTTATTCCGCGTTACAAGTCAAAAATAAATTACATTTGGATTAAAAGATCGACGTACTCTAATCAAATAATGAAATAGTACATCATTAATAAAGTTTGGAGTTGGAGATAGACAAAGCGTTTTCAGTGCACTTTTTGTAGATAGCAAGTCTGTGTCAGTAAAACGGAACGTTAGTCATATTCTCTTGAAATCAAGGTATTAAGATCAAGGTGTAACAACTGTTTGGCCTTACTCATTCAAAACTTATATGACAGCATATAATCACGACTATTATTTGATTTATTCACGATGATTCACTTTCCCGCCTTTATATATCACTCATGCACCCGCATATCCGTCACAAATACACAAACGCAGGATTAGCTTAGCTTTGCAGCTAAGCGATTGCAATGTTTGCCAACAAAAATCGTTGAATTTACAGATGCGGCAGCGGGTGGAAGCGACGATTGGTCCATGGGTACGGCCGACATCGATTTGGCCTACACGATCGAACTGCCAGACAAAAGTTACGGTTTCTTGTCACCTGTAAGCGAGATTATTCCTGTGGGCGAAGAGACTTTCGAGGCTATCAAAGTTTTTGCCCAATACGTCAAAGGCACCATCTGCAGGAGGCCATGGAATTAAGCACCGCGGCTAAGACTACAACCTACTTGCTAGGTACTTTTCCTCCTTTGTTTTTGTTATAAAAGACAAATGCTTGTGTTCGGCTGAAAATACCAATACATTGTGCAACGAGTCAGCGACAACTGTGATTAAATATATTATTTAAAGCAGTAGGATTTTCATTTTCTTTCCAATCATTCGAAACTCATAATGATGTCTTACGCAATTTTATATATGCATAAGTTTTAGGTGTTTTACAGTGCTTATATTTTTTGTACATATTTCGGTAAGAAGTATAATAAAAATATGGATATTGAAAGATAATGCTTACACCTGTTTTAATTAGTGAAAGTTTAGATCCTTTCATATTTGTAATTCCTTCTTGTTATTGGTAAGTTTAATTGTTTCAAGAAAATCGTATTGTTCGTATCGAACATACTTTTTAATAAATCTTTCTTTATGAGTAATAACTCTAAATGCACTTTTAGAGTACATTTATGTCGTTAACATTTCGTTTCAAGCATAGAAGAAATAATAAAAATGAATTAATTTCTATTATCAGTACCAATCTTCTATTATATCGTCGCATCAGTGAATATAAGAAGCGCAACTCAACTTTATTGGTCAGAATGCATATATCAAAGTTTTCGGGCTAAAAAGATGTATCTCAGATTTTTTGGCCATACCAAAAAGAAGTAGCCCCATTTTTCACTTTGCAAAAAGTCGTACCTATCTCACGAGAATTTTTTTTCGGATCTAAATTTATAGCAATAACGCGAAAATTAAAATTATAAATAAATTAGTAAATAGTCCGGTCGTTTGTCATCAGTCCAATCTCTGCGACTATAATATCTGTTTTCGGATGGCACGTGAATGATTAAACTGATTGTTCTAGCGGCTCTTTCTCCACAAATCGCGACACGGTTATTATATTAACGTACTTACTTCTATTTTCATCGTTTAATCTGTAAAGTATATAGTATTGCTAATAGAAGCATGGCACATTTTCATTCGCGTAAGAGATATTAAAATAATCTATCATGCATCTTTTCAAGTGGACACACGTGTCTTGTATTAACGTATTGCTGAATTTCATCAAAATCATAATTAATATTTTTAAAATCATTAAAAATAAATATCAATAAAAAGAATGTGCATAAACATACGTAAATTCACCATAATAAACTGTATAATAAACAGTCATAAACTATTGAGAATATTTATATTTTCCGCATGGATTTGTTTATATACATATAATTAAAAAATATTATTGCATATTCTATTGGTGACCCAATAAAACAACTAAATTTGCAAATTACCTTACTAGCTAATACGTATTGAAAGATGTATTTCTATAGAAACTTTCATAAGTATTTCAGCTGTTAACAAACGTAGGTGAAAATGCTTCAAAAATGCTCTTTAACTCCAATACAGTGATGGGAGCTATTTGCTACCACTTTATGTGATACTATTGCTTATTGCAGTTTTATTATTTAAAAATAAGTAGTATACTATGCACAAAACAACATGTCTCAAGCAATACTATCACTTATAGTTCTAAATATGATTTGTACGGATAATTTTTAATAATATATAGTAATTGTTGTGTTTGGACACTAGTCTTGCTTATTAAATAAATCCAGCACATTCACAGGAAACAACACTTTATGTAACAGCTTATACTAAGGATACAAAGGCCGCCGAGATGCTCACTCTCTTGTAGCTGAACATGCTCTGCCCTTTCAGTCCTCGGCAATGTCGCGCTCAATCGCTGCTCGTATCCTGACGGGCACGATGCTCGCTCATACAATTAGGTCTTAGGATATGACACATCCATACATTACAGTAATATAAATGTTTTAGTATAGAATAATCAATAAATGTTATTCATTTACGTAATTCAATTAAATATTGCAAAATACTATACAACATGTTTTTTTCAACAGTATTCGCATAAAGGTGGTGATAAGGCAATGACAGCAGCATAAATATTACAAGAAGTTCTATTGTGTATTGTGTAAGGGACTTATATTAGTCCTCGCAGTTTTAAGTATATGTTGATCTATAAAAGATCTGCTATTTTAGTTTGTACGGAAAGTATGTAAATTTGCATACACCAGATCTGCATACCGGAAATATTATTTTCCTCTGCAAGGTTACTATAAAATGTAATGTAATGAATTTTACTCTGGTTAAACAAATAAATAAATAAATATATACTTCGTAAAATACACAAATCGATGAGTTAGGAATCTTTCTGACTCTAGAATATTCCCTTATATTTCAATGCACTTAAACGTATCTCATAAGCTCGATAAATGAAGACAAATTTTAATATTTCAAATATTTTTTCGTTATTATGGTAATAGAAATTTCCTGTCAAAGATGTTATATGCCAATAATATTGCACGAGATTCAAATACCTACAGGACATAAACATAGTATTTTCAGATCAGAGTATGTCATTCGAAAGTCAGAATTATCTATTACAAAATGTAATGCATCCATTCATTACTGAGCCACATGTGAAGCTACTGCAGTTATCAAGGTTGATTACAAGTTACAATTTTCAAATAAGCATGAAACTTATTTATCTCGCATGGTCTATCACGAATATTTATGAATTATGTGCTACGAGGCCTGTTCTCTATTCCCCAGATGAAAAATGCGAAGCGGTCGATCTCGTGATACATAAATTAGCTAAGGATTTGAATTGCAATTACCATGTTACAATTTTCTCACTGCATCATCTAAGTATCGAACCAAAATATAATGAACTGATTCGTCAAATATCACATGATACTCCAGTTACTTGCAGCGGAATCTCAGAATTCTACTTCCCCAGAAAGAATTTTTAAGAATCTGGATAAATATAGACTAAAAAGAAGTGTGACGACTTTTATAATTTTGGTATGCTCTGAAGATGAAATAAAACCGGTGAAAAGTGTATTAGACAATTTAAAAAATGTAAGTTGGTATGATCCTTGACCAAGATGTGTCCTTGTATACTTTTACGATGATCCAGTGGTAAAGCATTTCGATAACCTAACAACTTACGCTTGGAAGTTAAAGTTCTTAGATGTTTCTATAATCAACATTAGTTTAACGAAAAACTGCCCTGCACCTACAATGCATCATTTTAATCCGTTTAAAAGTAGTTACCAAATCGTTTTATTCAATCAATCGATACAAATTTTTCCTGATAAAATACTTAATGGATATGGTTTCAAAATTAAAACAGTGAAGGCTGGTGGGATCAAAGTCGATGTATTTGGAAATGTCATAAACACTACCAGTGCAGGACTAAATTTGTTAAATGCCATTTTTAAGAAATTTAATTTCACATGTTTTGTTGAGAGGCGATCACCTCGCTTTGATCGGAGTTTATGGGTGAATAGCAGTAAAATTAAATTCTATCCTATTGAGATCGTCGTGTATACTGGATTCTCTTTTCTTTCTCTCGATGTCATCGATTACAACGTTAAGTACGTTGCTGTTGTTCCGAGGATGCTAAAAAATGTCCCGCGATCTGCTTATAATGTTCTTGCATATGTCATCGTAATTATCGTTATCCTAATAGGTGCCATCACTGTAAAATTTTTACTCTAGGTTGAAGATCAATATTGGCAGATTTCTAATATAATTCAACAAATGTTGGGAATATCGGCCCAAGAGCATACGCACACTTTTGTTGAAAAGATATTTTTCATGTGTTTCTCCATCATCTTGATTATTTATACCATCGACTTTTACCTGGATGGTATTACTTTTAAATTGACACCGCCACCTATATTGGAGAACATCGAGGAAATCAACTCGTCTGAATTAGTACTGTGCACATACACGGAGAAAAATGATGTAGCAATGTTTAAGATAAAGGATACGAAAAATTACTATGTTGCGTACCAAAGCAGCGATATACTCATTTTATGGAGATTTTTCTTATATTCATAACAAATATTACTATGCACAGAGTAATTTTGGCAATCCTGTTTATCAAAAAGAACTATGTATCTCTATAAAAATTGCTATGTTGGATAGTAAAAATTGTGCTATAACAAAATTTAGATCATAACGTAAGAATATTTATTACATTAAATTGGAATTTATATTGCATTTTCTTTTAAATTATCTTATACCTATACGGAGAAAAAAACACGCGAATAACGCATGAACACATGAATCGGCACGTGTATAGCATGGCTAACCTCCATGCGCATAAGGCCCCATGCATGCTAAAGGAATAAGGCAGAAGGAATAAGAAATAACATTGGTAGTATATATAGATATACTACCAATGTTATTTCTTATTCCTTCTGCCTTATTCCTTTAGCGTGCATGGGGCCTAAC
>UELU01139747.1:0-11947 GCA_900490025.1 Megastigmus dorsalis | reverse complement strand
TTTATGCACAATTAGGCACATTTGTGCACAGTTTGGCACAGTTGGACTCTACACATTTTGGCACATTTTGGCATGATTCTGTATGAATCTAAATGTGCCATTTTTAGCCGAAAAATATCGTAGTATACTGAAATGTTCCATACTGTGCTGAAATGTGCTATTTTGTGCTGAAATGTGCCGAATTGTGCAAAAATGTGCATAACTGTGCTGAAATGTGCATAACTGTGCTGCAATGTGTGTATAGCTGTGCTAAATTGTGTGTAAATGTGCGTAAATGTACAAAAATTTCAACAAAAACTTTCTTGCTTCGAAATTGTTTTGTGGCTAACTGTGTTAAATTGTGTCAAAATGTGTCAAAATATACGAAAATGTGCACAAATGTGCGAAAATGTGCGAAAATGTGGCAAATGTTCCAATTGTATATACCTGGACACACTTTTGGCACATTTTCGCACATTTAGGCACATTTTAGCACATTTTCGCACATTTCGACACAATTCATCACAAAAATTATTTCTATTAGGGAATGTCCAGACTAGATGTCCTGAATATGAATAGGTATAAAGTACGACTGGAAAGTAGATTTAAACGCTCCAACACAACAGCTACACAGCAACGAAACATAAACAATTATTTTATGCATCATAGGAAAAAGCATAATCATAGTTTTAAATTAAACCATCACACTAATTCAAACCAGCTAACTGATTGAAAGAACCAAAAGCAATAAACTTAAATAGCAATAAAAGTTATGACCATTGATATTTTTTAAAATAACATTTCAATACGTCAAATTTAAGATAACCACTCTTGAACTAAGAAAAAATAAAAATTAATTAGAATTAAAAGAATTAAAAAATTTACGATCCATATACATATAATACATGTTTCATATTCATGACAAATCCATGCATACCGTATTAATTATTGCATTATATGCTAGACAAAATAATTTCAAATCATATCTAAGTATATTTTTTGTATATTTAAGGATACTCATGAACCATAGAAAGTATTGAGCACAAATTATTTAAAACATTTTAAATTAAGAACTGAAATCAAAGTTTCTTTACCAATGACAATAATGTCCAGACCATAACAGCTTCGATGAATACAAAAGCTGTATACAGCACAATAACTTGGAAATTAGATTTACTGGTCGGTCCAAAAAAACAGTTACACAGCAACCAAACATAAAAAAATATTAGTCTTTTAATGAGAATAAATTCTTATGTTTCAAATCTTACTTTAATCATAATATGTAAGTTATTTAAGTTAAATGAAATATAAAACATGTTCTATTGATAAAAATATAATTCACCTAGTAAAATGTTGATTGGAAAGAACCCTATTGACGGTGTCAGGGTGACCGAGATGTCGATGGGACATCTATTAAGAGGAGGAGCAATAGGTATGGAACTGATGCACCAAAAATCTCGGTTCGCACAGTCCAGGTATCAGGGTCACTCCGAGGTCCACGGAACATCCTATACGAGGATGAGAACTAGGTATACCAAAGTTATACCAAAAATGCTAGGTTCACCCTGTAGACGATGTCCAGGTGTCAGGGTCACTCCCAAGTCGACGAGACATCCTCTACGAGAATGAGCACCAGGTATAGAACTGATGCACCAAAACTTCCGGGTTCACCCTTTAGACGATGTCCAGGTATCAAGATCACTTCCAGGTCAACGGGACATCCTCTACTAGGATGAGCACCAGGTATACCAAAATTGTACCAAAAATGCTGGGTTCACCCTGTACACGAGGTCCTGATGTCTGGGTCACTCCCAGGTCCTCGAGACATCCTCCACGAGAATGAGCACCAGGTATAGAACTGATGCACCAAAACTTCCGGGTTCACCCTTTAGACGATGTCCAGGTATCAGGATCACTTCCAGGTCAGCGGGACATCCTCTACTAGGATGAGCACCAGGTATACAAAAGATGCACCAAAAATCCTGAGTTCACCCTGTACACGAGGTTCAGGTGTCAGGGTCACTCCCAGGTCCTCGAGACATCCTCTACGAGAATGAGCACCAGGTATAGAACTGATGCACCTAAATTCCCGGGTTCACCCTTCAGACGATGTCCAGGTATCAGGTTCACTTCCAAGTCGACGGGACATCATCTACTAGGATGAGCACAAGGTATACAAAAGATGCGCCAAAAATTCCGGGTTTACCCTGTAGACGATATGCAGATGTCAGGGTCACTCCCAGGTCCATGAGATATCCTCTACGAGGATGAGCTCTAGGTGTAGAATAGGTGCACGAAAAATTTCGGTTTCACCCTTAGACGACGTCCAAGAATCAGAGTGAGCACCAGGTATTTTAATTTCCTCGCGATTGACCGCACCTATATATGTGCTATTGTAACGTCCTTATGGGCGCACACAAAGTTTCAATTTTAATACTCACCTTTTTTACCTGGACTTTCGTCCAATAGTTGGAGCTGGAGAACGTTGCTTTTACGCCGATGTCTCTCAAATCTCTGCTTTATTAATCGCGTGGAAATCTTCTAATCTAGCTATTTTTAATGTTTAATATAACTGAAGCTGATCCACCAAACAGACCAGATGTCCCCATTCAAGAATGGTAAACTCCAAATCGCTACACGTCTAGCAGACCAGGTTTCCGCGTTCACGAATGGCGGCTACACTAAACTAGCTATACAAGAGGGCCGGCTATCCCGTTCCGCGTTGGTACACTCAGAATTGAAAAGACGAAAAGTTGAGCTTAGAAAGTGTAAATTATCAGTTTTACTCTTTACAGAAGATTAAATTTTACAATTTTACTTTACAAAAGAGTAGAACAACAGTATTAATCTTTTAAAAGAATAAATTGATTAGTTTAATCTTTTAAAAGAGTAAATTGATTAGTTTAATCTTTTCGTAAAGAGTATATTACCCAGTTTCATCTTTACAAAAGGGCGAAGTATTAGTGGAACTCTTGTAAAGATTAAATTGATAAGTTTAATCTTTTGGTATAGAGTAACTCACCTAGTTTCATCTTTACAAATGGATGAAATATTAGTTAACTGTTGAAAAGAGTAAATCGATTGGTTTAATCTTTTCGTAAAGAGTAACTTACCCAGTTTCATTTTTACAAAAGGACAAAATACTAGTGAAACACTTGAAAAGAGTAAATCGATTGATTTAATCTTTTCGTAAAGAGTAACTTATCCAGTTTCACCTTTAGGTAAGAGTAATTAAATATTTATATATAAAGGTTAGCTTGTTGCATCTTTCAACACTTAATTGCTTATAATTAATACTTATTAATGAATATATCAGTTTATAGTACCCTAACCTAAAAATTGAACTAAGGGATTTTTGAGACTGCTGGTTTCGAATTCATTAATAGTTTTGTACTTTGTAATTTTATTATTGCAAAATCAAGTAAAAAAATTAAGCAGTTCCTAAGTATATTTAAAAAGTTTCCTACAGAAAAATGTACTTGGGAGTTTTCCGGTATGACTATTTCGAATTTAATACTATAAAATATTCCCCTTCATAAAATTGTTACTGCATTAATATAATGTTGAATTTAAATACTTTTGTGACACAAAAATGTATTCGGGAGCTTTTGAGGTTGCTGATCACGAATTTCATACTAGATTTGCAAATTTACTTTCTAACATTATTGTTGTTGTAAAATTTTATAACAAATTATAGTTAGCTGCCCAAGAATTAACAGCTACAATTATAATTTTACGCTCTAAAGTTAAAATTAAAAAGTAATAAAAATGTTTTTTTTTTAATTTTTCAACAAAACTCTTAAAAACAGAAAGTCTTAAAAAGATTTTTAAGACTTTCTGAATTATATACTCCACTATAGTTGGGGAATAATTAGGAAAAGCAAAATTTTACACAATTGCGTGTACACCTAATACTTTCATTAGTTGAAAATACAACATAACAATATATAACGTTTTCACAACATTTTATAACTAATATAGTAATATAATAATGTCTTCTATTCAGTTTGACAAAATTTTGTTGTTAAACTTTTAATTGCATCGCTTTCCTCTTTAATTTTCAATATTTTACTTAAAAAAATTATAAAAATCTTTTAATTCTTCAAGGTATTCCAAATTGAAAATTAAATAAAATTTGATCAAAATATCAAATGCTGGTAAAAACTCTTTTCCTAGTTGCATCAGGTTGCCGGAAGCCCTTATATGATACATTCCAGTCTTTCCCTGATCGCATGTAGCGCAAACTAAGACTGGTAATGATTTTTTTTTCTTTTTTAATTTTCTTTCTAACAAGTCGCTGTTCACCTGAAAAATATGTTATAGATAAATTTATTGCTTTCAATTTAATATTTTATAAAATAGTGAACATACCGATAAAAACTTTAAGATCAGTTCATGTGGGACATCACACTCTTGTACTTTTCTTTTCTTATTTGAAATCTTCTAAAAATACTGATGCTGCTTTCAGACTAACTGAAAAAATATGTGTATTTAAAATCTATATAATTTTTTAAAATCTTTGAAAACGTATAAAAAATTGACATACTATCATCGATACATGAAACTTTATCAATTATCCCTTTATAAGGGGTACTTTCACAAAAATTCAGTATTTTTTCGGCGTATGTATTTTTAAAATCAGTAATATTATTTATATTGTTATATATAGACTCATACTCCTTTTCAATCTACAAAAATAAATGTTCTATATTATTTATGTCAACAAAAATTGTAAAAAAGAAAAATGTATGTTATTACCAGCAATCCTTCATAATCTAGAAACCTTGGAAACAGGTTTATCATTAACACTAATGTAAGTGGCTCGAGGGTATTGTTTCCTGAAAAGTATTTTTTTCGAATTTCTCTTGTTTCTTTCATTATATTCATTATTTCCTCCTTATTAATGTCGTCTGGTTTTAGATTTCTTAGTCTCTCAATCTAAAAGTAAAATGAAACGTATATTTATAAAAGTATATTAAAATATTGTAACGCGGCAAATCGCACGGGCCGAAATTTCGGATTCCCAGGCAAAAATAATAAAGTACGGCAAAAAAATCTACTACGAATTCCACATTAATTCCTGACCCTCAAATTTCCGGAAACTCCCTACGGAACGTAATTCCGGAAGGGAATTACGGAAACTCCGTTATTTCGGCCCATCCGACTCCCGATGACGCGATACGAAATGCTGCCGAAAAATCGACAACCCGAATCCGCGAGAATTTGTTAAGTTGAGGGCGCCAGACAATAATATCCCCCGCTGGATTCGATGACGTCGCTATCGCTCCTTCCCGGCTTCTATGATGAGACCCTCTCCAGAGGGGATTCGGTTGAGGAAACGCCTCGGGTTGGCGCTCCCGGCGTCGGAATTTCTGAAAACCGCGAAAGACTACGTGCACGTGGCACGGTGCAACTACTCGGCGCACAACACAATATGATAGGGAAAAGAGAAAAACACATAGAAATAATTTTACAATATGGCGATTTGAATAACTGAATATGAGGATTTATTGTTGCGTTAACCCTCCTCCTTCTGGCGCGATCAGCGTTAAATAATAATTATTACAAATGGGGACACTGCCCGTCGCTCGCATCTCCCACACTATAGCTCCTCGCGCAAAGCTCAATACAAATCTCTCCGGCCTCTCAGTAGCCCGATTGGCACTTCTTGCACGCCGGATAATTACGTCGTCCCGAAATCTACGCTCGATTATCCCAAGACTCGCCGCTCGCCCGGCATGTCACACCTCCCCGCGTTTTCACAGCCAACATGGCCGCCTCCGTTCGACTCGAATCGACCCGTCGCGCCACGACCAACTCGCCACCACTCAACTTCTCACAATTCACGGCAAATTACTCGAAAAATTCCCCGACACTCCTCGCGAACCCCCACATGAATTAGTTGGCACGCCCGACGCACTTCCAACCGAAAGTGCGATCCCGGTACCTCGCATCACCACGTACCTCGTGGCATCAATCGAAGCTTGGTAGCCGGCAGGCTTGATCCACCTACGCGGGCGTTTGTCGCTCGTCCGTCCCTCCGTCTCTAGCGACGGATCCCCTCGTAATTTTAATCGGCCTCGACACGGCGCAACTTCTCAATCATCCTCTCTACTACTGCCTCGTGGCGATGGAAAATGGCGAAATCTATTGCCAATTGCACGGCACGTCTACCTCTGATCGCAGCAGGACAACGAGTGACGCATTCTTTTCCGTTTTTCAGCTTCCGCCTTCTTCTTCAACTCGAACTGTCGTGCCATCTCTCTTGCTCCGGTGTGGTTCTTATTTTCTGTCTCGTTCTCCACTTGGTCGTTGCGTCGATCCATTCGCGCTTCCTGGCGCTCCTCGATATTGATTCGTTAATTGATTTCTTCTTCGGTTCCTTCGTGGCGCATCCTCCAATCGTTCATACCTAATATATTCAGGTCAGCGCTAATTGGTGGCCGACCTGAGTTCCGTCGCTGACACTAGCTCCCTCCTCCAGCATACGCAATTCGAAACGAACAATTACTGTGCCCGAAATACGCGAATATACCACCCTAGGCTATTTTCGGAAAGTCCCTAGGCATATATCACTAGGGGATTTCGCGCGCATGGGTTCGGCGCACGGCGCCGTCATTACCGAGTCAGATACAGTTACGCGCCATATTTGGCGAAAGTTCCGTACGCGCATGTCTGTCTCGCGCCTATCCCTCTCGCTCTAACCTTTACTCGCTGTCTCTCTCACTCTCACGCTCCGTGTGGCCGCTCCACCACGTATTCTGACTGGACGCTATCGTCGCGGCTCGCGCCATGGTGAATCTATGTAGTGGTGCGCTTTCCCATACTTTCGCATAGCATAGGGGTCGCGTCGCATCGCCTCACATATACTGGCGCAGGTGGCGTGTACGTGCCGTCGCGTCGTCTGCAACGAACGGCCCAGCTGTCGCGTTCTCGTCGTCCTTGTCGTCGCACATCGTTTCCGTCGTGGTTGCTGCTCCCCGTCGTCGTCATCGGTGCAAAGTCGTGGCCGGGCAACAGTGTCGTCGTGCTGGTGTCGCCCGGTGGCATCATCGTCGTTGGCGCTTCGTCGGTGGTGCATGCAGGCCGGCCCAGTGCCTGCCTGCTCGGTCGCTATCGCCTCCTCGTGTTTCTCGTGCAGTGTGTCGGTCCAGGCATCCTCAAAAACAAACGCGAATCCCACCTCGTTAATTACATTCATTTTATATTTCCCCTTGTGGCAGTGGTGGCGAGCATCGTCGTCGCGGACTCGTTGTCCTGGCCGTGTACATAACCCCTAACGGCGCCGGGAAAGAAAAGACGGAGTCGGGTTTGTTTTATTTAAACTTTATTTTAGTTTCGCAATTACTTCTTGTAAGGCCAAATCAGCCTCACAATATATTGTATTAATTAATTATATTATAGGAAAAGTTGGTAGAGAAATTCTAAAAACGAGATGGAGAGAGTTTATTGATCATCATCCAGTACAATAAGTTTATACTCAAAATTCTTGGAGGTGAACTGTATAAAACTTATTGTACTGGATGATGATCGATAAACTCTCTCCATCTCGTTTAAGGAATACTCCAGTAATCAATTTCTATATTCATTCCTTTTTTGATTATTCAAATTGTGTATGAATATAAGTCGAAGATAGTCAAATTCTAAAAATGTTTACCTGCATATTATCTACCTCTTCCATACTAATACTTAGGGGAAAGTTAGGTTGAAGCGTAGTCTTTTTAGATCTATTCTTTTTGTCACTTGGATCTAAATATTTTCGTTAGTGTTTAAGATGGTTATCTAATATTCCGTAATTCCCATTTAACCAGTGTTCCTAAACAGTATATAATTTTATTATTTTACAATTTTCCGTCGAAATAAACTTTTTTTCTTCGTAACTTACAACACTAACTCTTTATCTAAGCTTCCTGGAAAAATGTCAAATACAATGATACATATAGTATAAAGTCTCACATTTCGGCGTTGGAGTGGATAAAAAATTTATAGTTTATTTATCGACAAAGTGCGTGATTTTTTTAGATTTTTTTAAAATTCCTTTAAAAGTTCAATGATACTTTTCAATTTTATTCATTAGAAGCCGAAATACGTATTGCACCTCAAACATTGAAAATGGTATTAAATTTCGTTATTCTGAATTAATCTAATTTCTTCAGAAATCTTTAATTTAAATTTTATAAGACTCCATACGATTTTTTAAGATCTAAAATAATTGAGTTTTTAAAACTAAATCTCAAAAATTAGCCACTTTTTTCGAAAAATAAATTATAACTCTTTTTAAGCGACATTTAGACATATTCTCTCGACGGCGATTGAAAGATGAGATTACTATAGGAAATACTGTATATGCAATTTTTTCCAGAACACTTGCATAAAAAGTTACAGCATCGAAAATTGCGAGGAAAAAATGTCCATTTGGGATATTGCATTCGCACATAAGTGCGTCAGTGAATGATTATACTAGTTAAAGTGCATGTAAAAATAAAATTATTATTACATGAATGAAAATAAATCAGGAGCAGAGAGTCTATTTATCATTTATAAATATTGTAAAAATATTAGAAATCAAACTTGAAAACAAGATAAAGTGAATAAATTAATGAATATTTTATGGTCAATATGTAGACACATCTACATAAAATTGATCTATCCGATAATAAACTGTGATAAGGGTAATTTTATCCAAACCAAGATAAGCACCCTTACGGAAGAGAACTACTGCCATAACTACTGCCAGAACAACTGCCGGAACTATAGCCGGAACAACTGCCGCGGCAACAGTTTTTTTGCAACTACTGAAAAACTACTGCCAAACTACTGAAAATTATCGGAAATCATTCGTAAACACTACACATTCACAATATTTATTAAAAGACCCCCGCGAAGAAATCTATCCTCCTACCCATATATTGCAACTATATCGGAAAGCATTGATGCTACTATATTGGCAACATAGTGCTGGCCTTGGGTTTTATATCTTCGATATATCGCCAATAGTGTCAAAAATAATTTTTCAAACTATATTTGTGCGATAGCGGTAATACATCGCCAATAGGGTCAAAAATACTTTTTCATTTAACATATTTTTTTTAAAAAAGTTTTTTGGAATTAATTTAATTATAAAATTATTCAAAATAGATGTAACGTAAAGCTATAGCTTTCTATTACAGTCGTTGAGAAAATTTTCTCGTTCCAAAGGGTCTCTTACACCCTCAGCATGCTGAAATGTCCGTGTGAACGCGGACCTCAAAGGTTCGCCACCTATCGGCAATGTACAAACTGAGCTTGTCCTTCTGAAAAGGAAACTGCGAAAAAAAGGCCCATCAAAAAAAAAAGATGGATTTTTCTTTTAAGCGGGAGAAGCTCAGTTTGCACATTGCCGATAGGTGGCGAACCTTTGAGTTCCGCGTTCACACGGACATGTCAACATGACGAGGGTATAAGAGACCCTTCGTCGAAGCGATTGGCGCGAGAGAACTTTCTCAACGACTGTAAACGAAAGCGATTGCTTTACGTTACATCTATTTTGAATAATTTTATAATTAAATTAATTCCAAAAAACTTTTTTAAAAAAATATGTTAAATGAAAAAGTATTTTCGATCCTATTGGCGATGTATTACCGCTATCGAATGATTTCCGATAATTTTCAGTAGTTTGGCAGTACTTTTTCAGTAGTCGCAAAAAAACTGTTGCCGCGGCAGTAGTTCCGGCTGTAGTTCTGGCAGTTGTTCTGACAGTAGTTATGGCAGTAGTTTACTTCCGTAAAGGCATTTACCGATACAATTACGCAGTTCTTTTATAAAGCATTTTTATACATATCGGTTTGGATGCTGGTATGGACTTGAAGCCAAAGAGCGGAATTCGGTAATTAAAAATTGGGCTACTTTTATTTTTAGACAATGAGGAGGATACCTAAAACAAAAAAAGTGTAAAATAACATTTATATATATATATATAAGTGTATAAGATTTCTTACAGATTTCCCCAAAGATTTATCATCTTTATACATAAAAACCTCGACACCATGATCTGTTTCATGTGAGGTAACTTTAGACCTGAATCTAATATGCTTTCAAAAGAAAAGTCTTTTGATGGTGATGATTCATCAAGTTCTTGTATCCACAGTCTCATATTGATTTCAATGTTTTTCACTCGTTCCTGCGAAGGGGGTTAAAATTTTAATCACATATTGCAAAAGTATTTTGAGATTGATACAAAATAAATCACCAACATAAGTACACATTTTTAGAGTATAAAAGTTAAAAGTTTCATGAATATATACGTATACGTATCTTGCATAAAAAGTTACATCTGTATATGAGCAAATCCTTGAAACTTTTAACTTTTGGGTAGCAGAAATAAAAATTTTTTAAGCACATTATTGTTCGAATTTTTTTTTACTATGTTCAATTTTAAAAATAAACATTTATAAATGAGAGAATTTGATAATAAAATAATGCAGATTTTGAATTAGTTCATAATTGAATACTTTTTACAAAATTATAGGTAGTCGATACTTTAAGAGGCAGTCGGACGAGTACGTTCCGACGTTTACGGTTTCATACTTTTTTCGCTCAATTTTCAATATTTTAAATTGAATGCAAAAAGTATGAAACTAATCGTCGGTAACTATGGTCTTCCGGCTTACCGTTAACCAAGCTATTTGCAGTAAAGAAATCTGCAGAAAATTACAATATAAACATTGGTGAGAGTTTTAACGGTTTCTAAACTATCTTTAACGTTAATAAATTATAGTAAACTATAAGTACATAATTTTATTAACAGGTTTTAAGGGAATGTCGGAGTCAAATCAGCACTTCATAGTTTTCAGTATACGGGAAATTTACGTACGTTCTATCGTTTCTAGTGGTCTGAAAATATCCACAGACATTCTTTAGTGCTATTGACGTTATATTAGCCGGGAGTACCTGGATAATGAGTCAATAGCACTAGAGAATTTTATTGGAAACATTTTCAGACCACTAAGAACGATGGAAAATATGTAAATTTTACATATGAGGCGTTTCACGTTAACTGCAAGCGCGGCGCAGGAGCGCTTAATCGTGCTGTTTTCAGCTCATGTTTAAAGGTTTAAAATGCACCTAGAAATTATCATAACTTATCAGATTTGTAAAATTTACTTAATTTAACCTTGAAGAAATATAAAATGTGCTATATCTCAAAAAATGCATTTTTAATATTTTTTTTGACCTGCTAGATCGAAAGAGAAGAAACTTTTACGTCGATATAGCTATTTTCTGGAAAGGGGTTTTTTTATTTTATCGAGATATCATTCAACAAACACAAGGTGCTCGACCAGTCGCGGCGCGCCGGGCGTGCTACTGCTGCAGACCTTATCTCTTAGCTGCTCGACTAACCATCATTACAATTTATACTCCTAAGCTTTTAAAGCTTATTCAAATCTTTTTAACAATTTTTGACTTTTTTAATTTAGGAAATAAATCGTACTCGGATGCCAAAGATGTTTTTTTAAGTTTCATAGTCTTACGATCTATTGGAATAAAAGCATGATATTTTAAAGTACCTCAGATGAACTTGGCCTTATCGATTCGGACTTAAAATTTCTTTGAATTTTTTTCATAAGCTTCTTTACTACTAAAGATAATTTTCGTTTCTTTGCAATACTTTTGTGCCCAATTATATAGATCGTAAGCTGTAAGTATTTTGTTAGTTCCTGTAAGCTGCAAGCTAGCTCTACGGGCTCCTCTTTTCAAATTTGCACCTATACCATCGCATCCACTTCTGCCGTGTGCAGTGGCAAAAAAGTAACATTCAGTTTTAATTTGAAAAACTTTTTCATGAAAAAGAAGATTGTGAAAATTTCTCTTATTTTTAAAATGTTGTGCTGCTCCGTCAGTCACATAATAATTTTTTTTAAGTTTATGATGACTTTTAAGATAATTTATAATGATTTTCTGATATTCATATACCGAAACAGTATCATGA